>OVAY01000071.1:0-81391 GCA_900406395.1 Kernera saxatilis
GGCGCCGAAGCACCAGACGCCGGAGAAAACCCAGAAACGGCGAACGACTGTATGGTTTCTCTCTCTGTCGCTTCTCTCTTTACTCTCTCTCGTAACGATTTGTTGATTCTTTCCAAGTTTCATTTAAGCGAAAATAAACAAAATTATCAGTTTTTCATTTTTGGCTTCTCACTAGTTACTACCACTCATCAACATTAACGGAGGAAGTAGATAAAAGAAAAACATCATAAAACAACATAACCTTAAACGTCAAAACAAGTATACAAATCACAGAGAGTTTTGTTTTTGCTTATTTATGAAAAAAAAAAGGATTTTAGAAGCCCCTCAATTAGATACAGCCTCTTCTTTCACTGTAGGACAACAATGCCCTATTATGAACTCACCATCCTTCGAACTCTGCTCTTCACGCACTTCTTCTTCTTCTTCTTCTTGACTACTAAAACCGATTGCTTCAAAGATCATAGTGTTAACTTCTTTGAATCTCTCCTCTGATAAAGAGACTTCAGCGAGAAGACTCCATGCTTTCTCCTCTGAAGCTCCTTCGTAATCTTCTTTCCTCTTCAACACCATGTGACCACTCATCTCCCAAACCGCTGGATTCACTTGCGTATCCAACAGCTTTGAGCTAACTTCCCCTAAAGCCTGTTTCTCTGCATAACACTGCAAATAAAACAAATCAATACCCAGAGATTCTCGGCAGTTAATATGAAGTTTTCATAATTAATTTTCTGAAGCTAACCTGAGGGAGAAGAAAGATCTGTTTTCCAGAATCAGAGATGAGAATGTTGAAAGGAATGTTGTTGTTCTGAAGACAAACAGATGCGTTTGATACAATATCAGAGAGATCTTTGATGGAGTTTCCACCTTCAAAGAGAAGACCTCTCACAGGGTAATTCAGGAGCTTTGAGATTTTGACGCCGTCATTGGTGGTAGTGATCTTCAAGGAAGGAGCTTTCTCGATCGGGAATGGCACTGCAAAGTAGTAAGCCTGTTCCAAGAAAAAATCTCCATTAAAATAACAGTTATATACAAAGGTATGCATTCCATTATCCAGTTTGGTTTTGAGCGAATTACTCAAACTAAAACCGACTATTTTTTGTTTTGCTTTGGTGTCCAACTGTAGACAATAATTTGGTGGTTCGGTTAACAGTAGATACCGTTTCAGTTATAAACAGATTTTGATTCGATTTGGTTCGGATTTACCTGAAAGTGGAGATGGTTGATGGTAGCAAAAGCGCCTAAACTGTTGTATCCAAGCCGGAAATACGGATTAGCAGCTTCAGCCGCCATTTGAATAGCAAGCAGAAGACTTTTGTGATCAATCCTTTGAGGCAGGCAATCAAGAACACGAGGAATCAGCAATACATGTCCATACTCAATCGGACTCACCTGTTTTAAAAGATATTGAGTTCAATTTTTTTGATAATTAATTAGCAATAAAAAAGAGACCCTTAAAAGCAACAATTCCTTACATTGATTGCAACAACGCTTGGAGAATTATCAGCGTCTAGAGGCATATTCGGGAAGAACTGGATTTCGCTATCGTCACCATCATCGGCATCGCTGGCTTCAAACTGGAAAAGCAGTTCTTCTTGGCCAACTTGAGTGAAATTGAATTTGTTTCCATCAAATGGTTGAAGAACTTTATCAACACGGAACTCGGTTGGTCTCTTCTTGAGATGACGACCTTCGTTTAGCTGCGCTATGAAACCGTATTTTCCCGGTATGACCTATTACAAAGCATCAAACATCAACAATGTGAAAACAGAATCTTGATTCCTCAGCTCAAGTAAACATCAACAATGTCAAACTGAAACTTGATTCTTCAGCATAAGCAAACATCAAACAGATTCGGCCTTAGAAAGATAATCAATGAACCATAAAGTAAAGAGACAATGTACCTTGGTTTCACAGGCGGTAACATCGTAACGAAATAGCCCTCTTTGAAACCGATCTTCCCACTAGAAAAGATAAGAATTTGATACAATACTCAGAAATTTAATCAAGCAACAGGAATCAATTAACGAATTGAGATTTTTTTATTACATTACCTCTCCAAGAACAAGGGATTCGAGGAATGTCACCGGAGATTCTGTTTTCCTTTTCACGGATTTATCCACATTTTTGCATGCATACAGAGGAAGTTTTGCCCCTGAGAAACAAACAAAGGTCAAAGATTTGTTAAACGAACGACGAATCCAAATCCATATTCAAACAAAAGAAGCATCTTCCAGCTCTAATATATACCATCGATGCAACACTTGTTCAGGCAATTCCGACCACATCCGCCTTCTTCCGCCGTCTCGTCTTTCTGGTAATTAGACACGACGGTTGGAACCCTTTTGATCTTCAACAACATTCTCAAATTTTTACAAAAACAACAACCCTCCCGAGATAACAGATTTGATACAGATTAAGAAACTAAAAAAAACTAATAGAAAAAGGAAAAGAGGTTAGTTTTAGTGGAGATTGTGGAACCGCCTCCGGCGAGGAAGAGGAGATCGGAAGGACTGCCGCCTTCAGACGGCAGAGCTCCACGTCCTCCGTGCGGCGAAGGATTCGTTGAGATCAAACAACCCTTCCGTTGGACATGAGAGCTCAAAGGCCGTGAGTTTATCCCGTGTATAGCCGTGATGAAAATCACCAGTTAATTCCAAATCAGACAGGAGATTCGCCGGAGAAGAGGAAGAAGAAAAAGATTCAGAATTTCACAGCAAGGATAGATTTTTCGATGTGGGTTTCATCACTCTTTCAGATTTAAATAGATGGTAGACGAGTAAACAAAAAAAAAAAAAAAGCGAGATTCACACTTGTTGTGTGCGAGAGAGAGAGATTTGAGGTTGTGATTCAGACGTGTGGTTTTGTGAGAAAAGATAAACAATTAGTGTCCACGGGTTTTAGATTTCTTGTCAATTTTCTCATCTTTTGGGGTTTTTCATTTTTGACCCGACTGTCACTTTCCGGGTTGACCCGCTGATTAGCATCCACCGTGAGCCGCCGTTTGGAGTTGGTTCAAAGATTTAGTCAAATTTATTGACTTTTACCGTGACGTCATCTATTTGGATTTAGCCTACTTCTCATCTCACGTGTAAATTTCTTCACCTAATAAATTTGTATTAATATATAACTTTTAAATTTATTCGGTGTGTCAAAATTTAATTTAATATTTTATCAGTTTTTACATTTTCTTGTGTCACAACTTTTTACAAATCATATAATTTTCATGATGTATATATGTCTGTAAATCTCGAGACGGGCTAAGAGGAAAGAGATTTTATTTTATTTTATGTATTTATACGTATAAAAACATTATTAATGATATTATTTTGGAGTGTATATATATACACACTCTTATATAAACTTAAAAACAGCATAGTCCTGGAAACGAGGATGTTCCATTTTATTCGTAGACATTTTAAAGATAGAAAAAATCTCTTTTTTTATATACCCCTCAAAACATTATGGGAACCCAAAAATACACACAACACCTTAATTAATTATTAAGTAATTAATTAATTGGACCGACCTTTTTTAATCAGCGTCCATGTAAATAAATCATCCGTATAAGTTTACTTAAAATCAGTTTTTTTTTTTTTTTTACGTTGGCGTAGACGTGAATGAATGATTGATTCATCACGCGTAGTTACAGAGACCATAGACGCAGAACTCTCCAAGATCGCAACGATGGTTACATTCACTGCAATGGCGTTTATCGTAAGCCACGTAAACGCACTCACCGCGACAACATGTTTGTCCGAACTTGCATTTCTTCTTACACGCACCACAGTTATTGTCGTCGGTCGATAAGTCCATACATTTGTTGTTGCAACAAGCCATTGTAGAGTTTCCTCCGGTGCTGTAATAGCTGCTACTGCAGATCTCTGGTTCCTTGTTGCAATGGTCAGCTGCGTTTGGGTTACGGGCTTTTGGTCCTTGACCCTCGTCGACTTTTTGTGCCAAGAACCGACTCGGTCGGATCTTAACTGCTTCTGGCGGTGTAAGATCCTTGAAAGGGTCTTCAAGAGCAAATGTTGCGGTTGTGGTGGTGGTGGTTCTGGTGGTTGTGGTGGTGATGATGGCGATTGTGATTGCGGTTGTCAATGCAATTGTCACTAGTAGCTTCATGAATTGGCCCATATTTTCTCTTGATCTATGAGTGTGTTTGTGAGTTAAAACGAGAGAGATTGTTCTCCTTTCTTTCTTTGTCCCCGCCTTGTTCTTTTGTTGTTTATGTGAATGTAGAGAGAGGAAGAGAGAGAGAGGTCTTGTGTTGTGAGCAATATTGAGGAGAGGGTGGACTTAGTGTTTATAGTTGTGATCGAGACGAGTTGACGCGTGAAATGTGGTGAAAAAAGGTGAAAAAGGTTTCAAGCGATCGATCATTTCCTGGGGGAGAGGCGTTTTAATTTTTATAATAAGTTATCATTTCATTAATATAAATATATATATTTATATGCATGTACATACATGCACATGCTTATTTGCTTACGTTGGGGTATACACATACGCGTTTACAATAGAAGGTTACATAGAGTAAAGAAATTAATAACACATATTAGAATCTGGTTGATTTAATTTGGATGAATCATTTGAATTCATTAAATTATCGGTTTCATCAAAACCATTCTGCGTGAACTATTTGAACATTTTAAATTCCGGTATGTTCATTTTATTTGTGATAGACTTGCAGAAATTTAGTTGTTAATGGGTTTATTCATCTCTAGAATTAGTCAGGCGCATCTACGAAATTTGGATATCCGGTTCTAAATATAAAATTATCGCTAGCTATGTGAATGCGAAAATTTTTTAGAAACTTATTTTATTGATATCATGTTAATCAATTAATGTGATTTACATCTGTATTATGATATTTGTTTTTTGGTTGAAGTCTTTTATGAATTTTTTTTTTACTCATTCTATAATGGTTCTCCTATGTCATCAAGTTGAAACAAAAAAAACTTTAAATTACAACGTCAACATACAAAATAAGAAAAATCGTATAGAAGCTCTACAAAAATAGAATGGGATGGGTAAAATAGACATTTTACGTTCGTATGCGTGACGACCTATGGCTGAATGAATCCATCACCTCCCTCATGGGCCGGTCTGAGACGATTCAGGCGAGTTGCAAGGAGAAGCAAAGGCGTCCATTTTTATATTTTAATTTTATTCCTTCTAAATTTCACTTCTTGGTTTTATTTGTCGTGAAAACCACACGAACCACTGATTTATATTTCTAAACTAAGCAAATTGAAGTTATACATCCTCCAATAGACACTTTTTTTTTCTTTTTTTGGTTGAATCCTCCAATAGACACTTGCTTTAACTTGAATTCTAATATATATTCGATCCTCATACGTCCAATCAGCCATAACTAAGGCGAGTCTTTTTGTTTTTTTACAGCAATGAAAGGCCATTTTTACATTGTAATTTAAACAATTGATAAAATATTAAAACAAATATTATGTAAAAACTTAGAAAATACTGTAAAAGATTTTATCTGAGAAACATGAGCGAGCTTAAAAGCTTAATAAGGTTAAGCTCCTTTTTTCATCCCTAGTCAGATCGCAAGTAGACTTGATTATGTGTAACTTACCCTAGTATAAATGCAAAACGGGATTGATCTGGTAAACGGGACAAATCTTGATGAACCGGTCAAAGACGTCCCTAAGTATTAGATTCAGTGTTTGTTTATAGTTCAAGGAAGTTTTGGAGAGAGGTCAACGCTTTGGTCCCATTTGTTAAACAATAATGTTCAAACTTTACGTCATAAAAGTCAACACCATTCCCTTGTTGCCTATTGGTCATTTCCTGACCTATTCGAAAATCTACTATTTCTCTACGATATCTTTCTGTTGCATCAACCATTCAGCCACGCGCAATCTTCCTTTTACATTAATAATTTAATATCTATTGATTTATTTTTATTTTTTATTTTACATTAATTTCTATTGATTTATGCACACAAAGTCATTAACTTAGAATTGTTATTTGTATAACGTATCTGTTATTGAAACTTGTGAAAAACAATGTGTGATGTAGGTTGTTCAAACAATAGATTTTACTACTTGCCTTGTCAATTTACATAAAGAGGGAATTTTTATAGAATACCCTTCTATTATTCTGCTTTTTATTTTCTCCTTCTAATATTTATACCATTTTTTATTTTCTCCTTCGAATATTTATACCACTTTTTTCTTCCTTCATCAACTACAGCTATGTACATGTTAAATCCACTTATCCATAAACTTAAACGGGTCGTATAAGTATGCAAAAGAAGAAAAAGAAAATTATAGGTTTTGAGATTTACATCCAAGACAGTTGCAAAATTCATCACTTTGGAACTCAAATAACCTCTCTACAAATTAGTATCAATATCACACAAAAAAAAAGAAGTTAGTATCAATATCTTCTGATGGATTCTGGTAGATAGACAAAGCTATTGGTCTTCATTTGGGACGAGAAGAGAAGCTTAAATGATGTTGAAATCCTATACACATATTCTAACTCCTCTTTCAATTAATAACAATCTATCTAGTCTCACATATATGAAGAAAAAGAAAAGGGTCAATTAGAATGAGATGTAAATTAGGAGAATGACAAAAAATTTGTAGAGTGGCCAAAACAATGATTTTTTTTATTCTTCTAATTATGTGTTCAATCTCAAAAGAAAAAGGGTATAACTAAAACAAAATTTTCACTCTTTGGGTGGTTTACTTGAGGTTAAGATTATTGGGCAAAAACACATAAACTTTATTAGTATGGGGCCGCCAACACACAAAAAAATTCCATGGTTCGTCTCTCCTAAAGAATGCACGCCGTTTCGTTGTATCTTTCTCCAAATGCACGTCGATTTCGTTCTTCTCAAACGGCAATCAAAAAAGTCGATAAAACGACGTCATTTCAGTGAGCAGATCTCTATTGAAGTCATCACGAATCTCTCTCCGTGGTTCAAACATTTGTCTGAAACAATCCGATTCTAATTTTCACAGACCCTAGCTCTTACCAAATCCCAAGCTTCCTGTCCACTATCGCTTTTTTTGGCAGATCAGAATCATCAATGGATCTGGAGATTGTTGGTCGTCACGCTCTCTTTTTCGACGACGATTCGATGGCAACCTTTGTCAATTCCCCGACGGCGCTCGTTGACTGGAACAGCCTATTTATTGACCGGTACGATGTTCGTCACCTCCTCTCTTCTCTTCCACCTCCGCGTCCCAAGCGCCGTCGTCCGATTTCAGACGATCCTGACTTGGAATCGGAGCTCGATCACGAGCGTTATCTTGATTTGCCCGCGGAATCTCCATCTCCGTCGCACGATGAGAGCGGTAAGGATGAGGAACCTCGTAGAAATCTCCGTTTATATTTAGTTTGTTTAGTTGGCGGAGAGACCCGAACTAGCTATGTTAGAGACGTAAAACGTTCTAGAGGATGATAGCGTTTAATATCAGCTCGATCCTTGATTTGTTTTCCTTTTCGAGATTGGATTTGTTTTATCCTGTTGATTGAAAGATTTAGTAACCCCATTCGTGTTGAGTATGTGCATGTGTGTGTGTGGGTATTAAAGCCAAAATGGAGAATTGGCAGAATCTAGGTTTACACTTTACAATGAGCTCCACATTCTTTTCTTCGTATCTCATATATACATTTTTCTTGACCTGATAGAACCTTAGCACCTCATTAAAATTTAAATAGTCCAGATGGTTTGTTTTTCTATGTATGCTAAATGCCCTTGATCTTATTGAGTCTGCAATTCGGTCAACTACCGATCTGGCTAAGACAGAAATTTACTTTTTGTGGGCATGATGGGAAAACGTGTATTACTTTTCATCTGTTTGTGCATCAATATTTTGTTTCTAATAGGTAGTTGCGTTGGAACCCTTTTATGTGCGAGCTGGATTATGTATTTCTGATATAGTATGAGTTCTGAAGCTACTGTTTCATATCCCATTAGAATCTTGTACATTATGTCAGAGAGGTATTTGGACACCATTTTGTATGCTTATCACTGTACTCCATCGATGATTCTACGCACATTGATTTATTAGTCGTCAATGGTTGCTTGGTCCCCCTAACTAAGTGGTCATCTTAGTTCGATGCGTGTGTAACTAAGTCCTAGGTTGCACATTGATGTTTCCTGGTTCTTCTGATTATCACAATCAAATTGCTGCAAGTTCAGTTTTTGAAAAGGATATAACATGAAACTAAAAGTACTCTGGTTTAGGGAATAATTTTTCTCCCAGAGTATTTTTAGTCTGTGTGTTCCCATTTTTCTCTCTCTTTTTTTCTTTACTCTCCAGAAAATTGATCATATTTATTTTCACTCTTGCACCCCAGATATCAATGATGTTTCAGCAAGTACAAATGCCGATGGTTTTCGTGCTGTCCCCTATTCATACGGAAGCTCCAGTGATTTCAATGACCAGAAAATTGCTGATATGGAATCTGGGTTTCACCCGCCTTTCCCCGTGCCTGATTATTTACTTCAACAACTGGTAAGTTACTGTTTTGGCAGATTGTTCCCTTTAGAAATACGCGGGTGTTGGTCACTTATTTGGTACTTAACTGATATGGCCATGTAAACATCCGAAAGGTGCATATGTTATTCTAAGGACTACCATGTCTAAGTTTCAGATGCTCGGAGAAGAGATGGAGTTGTCTAAGGTTGTCATTCACAGTCACCTTGTTCCCTTTTGCTGCCATGACAAGGGGCGGTGCAGGTGGGATTAAGATGATAGAAATTCATGACTTACCAAGAACCTAAAAAATGAGTGCACATCAGATGATGCATTTCTATACAGTTCTGATATTTGCAATTTATGGTTCTCCATACTTACGTGAGATTTCAATATGTATATACCTGTGTGTTGCCAAAGGTTCATTCCTTTAAAACCAGGCATCATGAAATTTCACATTACTAATTGTTTTTCCTGTCTATTTTTATCTCCCTTCTTTCAGCCCCCAACTGAGAATTTACATCAGATCATGGCAAGAACTTCAAGTTTTGTAAGCAAACATGGCGGGCAATCTGAAATTGTCTTGAGAGTCAAACAAGGAGGCAATCCAACATTTGGGTTCTTGATGCCAGACCATCATCTTCACCCTTACTTTAGGTTTCTTGTTGAACATCAAGAGCTTTTGACAGGAAAGGCTTCTGTAGAAGACAAAAAAATTGAAGGTGGGAAGGATGGTGGAGCTTTGTCCTTGCTTGGTTCGGTTTATGGGACTGTAGAAGATGAAGATACTAAAGAAGAGTCTGCAAAGGACTGTAAAACAAAGGAGTCTGCTGAAGGTGATGATGGTGTTAAGATAGCTGATTCCAATGGACCTGAAAGGTCAAAAGGAGCTGCAAAGATTGCCACAGAGAGAGATGAACCCTCTAAGCATTCTCTTTCGTCGAATGATCAATTCGTAAAAAGAAATCCTTCTGTCAGCGCAGTAAATGTTGTAGAGAGGAAAGAGATCAATACAGAAGATAATGCTACAGACAAACTTTTGACTTCTGATAAGTTGCAATCTTCTGCAGTGCTGGCACAACCCAAGCCTGAACTGCAGATTGTGGAGCCGCCTATTGAGATGAAAAGAGTGATTGATAAGATAGTAGACTTCATCCAAAAGAACGGGAAAGAACTTGAGGCTACTCTTGCTGCACAGGATGTCAAATACGGGATGTTTCCATTCTTACGTCCAGCTAGCTTATACCATGCATATTATCGGAAGGTTCTCCAAGAAGCTGAAGAGGTATTCCTATTTGGAGCTCCTAAATGTTCCTTCTGCAGATTTGGTGTGTTTTCATGTGCTTGAAACCTTGTGATTTTAACTTTCACTAATTTATACACGTTGGCTGATTTCAGATGCAGTTAAAATCATGTGACAAAGGCGATATTACCAAAAAGGAAGACATAAAGCAAGAGAAGATGGGCAATGCTGTAAAAGATGACAAACTTACTTCTGGGAGTGTCTTACCAGATGACTCTGCCAAGGGAGAGAAACTGAAAATGGTTAGTGACAAACCAAAGATTGAGCTACACAACGAACCATTCAAGCCCGTTGAACCGCAGATGAGGATCACTGTAGATGCGAATACTGCTGCTGCTATTCTTCAAGCTGCCAGAAGAGGCATAAGGAATCCCCAGTTAGGGATTCTATCAGGCAAAGCCTTGCATGAGACTTCTCAGAGCCTCGGAAATGATGGAAGTAATACTTCATCTAAGTCCCCTGATTTGGCCAAATGTACAGGTCAACTGATTTCTGGCTCTGCGGCTGCTAGCGAAGCTGATTCTTCTGAAGCAGGCTTGTCCAAGGAGCAGAAGTTAAAAGCAGAAAGATTGAAACGTGCAAAAATGTTTGTGGCCATGTTAAAACCCGGTGCCCAGCCAGCGCAACAAGCTGAATCATCGCGAAGCTTATCGGTCGAACCGTTGGACTCCGAGATTTCTGGATTAGGTTCTTATGCTGCCAAAGAAAGAGAAGGTAGCTCACTTCCATCTGAAGCTGAGACGAAACAAGCAGATGATGGCAACAGTGAAAGACGATCAAAGAGGAATTACCGTTCCAGATCACAGAGAGATGAAGATGATAAGATGGAAGAGGAAGAAGACAATGAAGAAAGCAGCATGGAGGAAGTTACAGAAGAAACCAAGACTGAGAAGAAGCATTCAAGTCGAAAACGGCATGATAGGCATAAGCATAAGACAAGACACTCTTCCAAGGACAGACATTCTCGGGATAGGCAGAAGCATGAGAGCTCCTCGGATGATGAATATCACAGTCGTTCCCGTCATAGACACAAACACAGAAAATCTTCAGATAGGCATGAGCTATATGATTCTTCTGATAATGATCGTGAGCACCGACACAGATCTAGTAAGCATAACAAAGATTTTGATTATTCTAAGGACAAGCGTAGCCATCATCACAGATCCAGGAAGCATGATAAGTATCTTGATTCATCTGATGATGAGCATCACCGACACCACCGACACAGATCCAGTAGGCGCAAGCACGAAGACTCTTCAGACGTTGAGCATGATCATCGACACAAGTCTAGTAAACGTATGAAGAAAGATAAGGATACAGAGGAAGAGGAGACAGTTTCAAAGTCAGATCAATCTGATCTTAAAGCTGCTCCTGAAGAACACATCCTGTACCCGCAAAACGAATCAACTCAAGTTTCGGATGAGCTAAGGGCCAAAATCCGTGCCATGTTAGCTGATACCTTGTAAGCAGGGGCGTGTGCACATGGAACAAGATGGGTGTGAAAATCTTGATCCTTGTATAATTTCATTAGAGACCAAATCAGTGTCCCCATTGTTATATTGTTTCTGCTCGTCTTTTTTTTTTTTTTTTTTTTTTTTTGCCNCTGCTCGTCTTTTTTTTTTTTTTTTTTTGATGTGCCTTCCCAAACTTCATAAACAAAATAGATTAATGGATTTTTAAAGATTTTATAATTTTGAGATCTCACTGTTATTAGTTTGTTATTAGTTTATGTATTCTTATGTTTTTAGTAAAATTTCGTGATTAAATTCCATTCAATTTTGCATGGTATTCAAAATGTTTAGTTATCATTGATTATGTAATTTTATTAAAATCAATTGTTATTATCATGTGAATTCTTATAATTTTGTTCATAAAGCACAATATTCAGAATACCATGGATATCCATTGGAATTTTTTTAAGTTGTGTTGTGATAACTAAAAAATTTAAATACAAAATACTCTCTACAAATTTAATAAATCTTTCAACTATTAAAATCAACAAACTCTATGTAAATTCAAGTTCCACTAAGTGCCCTAATTATAGTTTTCCAATCGTTCATTTAAATCCTTTTGTATAGAGCCCATATATTTCTATCTACTTATTCTATCTACTTATTTCCACCTAACCTATATAGTTTATATACTAAAGATAAACAAAATCCAATATCAAAATTTTCCAATAAGAAGTTTAGAAGTTTAGAAAAGTAACCTTTTACAGCGAGAAATATTGTTTCCTTTTCCGGCGTGTCATGTTGTTGTGAATCATATTCATGGACTCTCGTAAGACTTATTTCCAAGTTCCATTTCGGAAGCTACTAGTATCGGGTTGGCAATGTCGATCGATAGGGTCTGATCGATTATCGGGTTTGATAGGATTTTAGGTGAAATGGTCGGTGAGCATCTAAAGCATAAAGGTCATAAAAGGCATGCCTTTGTGTAAATGGCGTCTCTTGAGATGCCTTGGAGGTAGAGATGAAGTTAAGAGTGAGTTTCACTTTTATTGACGTAAGAAAGAAACTCTACAAAGAAGGTTTTATAAATTGCTGTCAATGTCATAGTGCGTTACTTGAAGCTTACCCTTATTGGACGGACCTTACTTAGCTTAGCCTCTCTTCTCGATTGAAAAGGCAATATATTAGAAAAACCTCCTTTTTGGCTTCGAATCTCTCCTTTTTAAATATTTTATGTTTCTTTAAATTTCATTGGTTAATGCTTTCTTGGAGGTACCCTTTCTTTATTAAATTGTAAACTCTTTCTTTTCTGCTTTTTGTATTTATTTACCGAAATTTTCAATGTCCACCCTTTGCATAGTTCTCAAATCTCAACTTCTCATGAGTGCTAAAGAATCTTTGGATTTAGGGTTTACCAAATCGATCAAAAAGAAAGACGTCTAAAATATCTCGGGTGGGTTTCTTTTATGAGGCAAATCCGGGTTATATAACAAGAAATAGTTTTAAGAAAAAAACATTCACAACAAGTATACTCCAACAAAATTAATAAAAATATGAAGAAACCCGAGGCGCTAATTAGAGTTGAGATTTGGTTGGAAATAATAAGAAATTTTATTTTACTAATTTTTCCATTATTAAAAGAATTTGCTTTCACAGTTTTTCCATCGTTAGCAGAGATCTGTTTGTAATAAATAGGCTTAAACACATGCCACTCCCAAAATAGTTCAATTCTGCTAAAAGTTTACAAATAATCCTACATACATATACATTAAACTGTTATATGAATATTATACGGAACAATGTCGCTTTTTTTAACCGACTGATTAACGTATTTTAAAACTGTATTCTTTTTATTACTACAAGAAACGGGTCAAAACTCAAGAGTTAAACTAGATGATGTTTGCAATAATCGTTTGTTTGTTTGTTTTTTTTGATAACGACATTAATCGTTTTTTTTGTTTTCGTGAATAACGGCAATAAAAGGTTTTTACGTTTCCAAAAAAATTGCAACGGAAAAAACATGCACCAAACTAAATATAGAAGTGAAATTAGCACCAAACGACACTTGAAGAAACCTTATTTAAAACGCTATTAAGAAAAAACATAGCGTGGTTTTACTTGTCACTTTTCACTTCACGCTTTCAAGACCTTTTCTTTAGATCTCCCAATCACATATTCACATGTATGTAGCCGCGTTTGTTTTAGCCGTCCATCACCCAAAAGCCAAGGAAAAAAACAAAAGCAATCCCAATTATTAAAAAAAGATCTCTAGCTTAGCTAGATTTAAATATTTAATTTCATTCTATAAATTTAAATAAAAACGATCTGAAATTATGAATCCAACTGTATTCTCTAAGCAAAGTAGATGATGCGAATAAATTTTCCCAACACCTTCTTCTTCCTTTTAAAACCCTTTTTTTCTTTCTTATAGAATCTTTTTACATAACCCCAGCTTGCATTCCAATTAAAGACATTTCACATAATAAAGTTGTACATTCACAATTCAGTGTTTTTACACTCTATTGCAACCATTTATTAACTTTACAGCAGCAATCAGACCTTTTCTATTTTAATTATGGATTATATCTGAACGGTCGATGCAGCTGATTAAGAATAACTAGAGTCACTGTAGTTCATTCAGAATAAATCATGTATAGAACAATCGCTTTTAAAAGAAAAAAAGTTAATTTGAACTAATTTTGTTAGTACTTAAAGTAATAGTTAACTTTATAAGATTGAGAAACTAATTTCTATTTTTACTGCGCAAATTCAAGATTTTTTTTAAGTTGCATCAAAAAAATTATGGTCACTAGCACCGTTAGTAACAAATATATTAAAAAATTGAAAATAAATTTTAACAATAGATTAATCCCCACGCTAATCCCGCAATTAGCCTTTGCTTCCGCCACGTGGCGGCATCTTTAACTTCTTCTTTTATTTATTTATTTATTTTGTTTGCGCTCTTATTGGTGGATCGAAGTTACGGCGCCGTCCACTCTGGCGTCATGCCGTCAAAGCTGTCATTATCCAATCTTCTTCCGCCACGTGTCTAGGTTCACACAAGACGCCTCCCCAATTGCTCTGCCACACAAAATGTTTGAGCTCTTTTAACAAAGAAAGTAGCTCCACCAAATTTTTATGTTTTTATCATGTACGTATAACGTATACATTATATATATATATACATGATACATTTATGATAACATAATTTATAGAATACATTATACTTTTGGGATATTGTTTCAGCAAATTTTTTTGAGTGATTTTAGTAAATTATTAATTTGGATATACCATATTTAAGCATAAAGGCCTAGGAGAAATTATCATGTATGACGACAGATTCAAATAGCGTTCGATAAAACAATTAGAGCATGATTTTTTTTTCTTTCTATTTTATTAAATCCAAATTTTGAGTAGGATACTACGTTTGGAAATATATTGTTTGTATTTCATAAATCTGTCATTAATGGTAGTAACATTTATTGTTTAAGAATACTAGAAAGGTAGTTCTTAGAAAAAAATGTCATAACTCACTGGAATCAAATGTATACGCATACATCAAATACCTTAAATAAAGATCTTTGTTTTTTGGTTACTTATCCAACCTTTACATATGTAGACCATTATGTTATATATTTAATGGTATATCTGATGAATAACTGATTGAAACTTTGATCGGCAATTATCCATCTCAAACATATTTGTTCATTTTGTACTTTTGTGCTTGAATTATGTGCCATTCTACCAACCAAAAACAGCTTAACATTTCTTCATGACTTTTCTTTGACGTGAAAATTTCATTTGATCTTCTTACCAAAGTAAATAAATTAACAACACTTAAAAAAATATATTTTATTTGATCTTTGTTATATAATTCATAAGATCAAGAACATGATTAAGTCATGGTTCTTCGTTTCTTTTAATGAAAGAAGTAACCAACGATCAAGTCATATTTTATTTCTTTTTAACGACTCGCATTTTGAATTCGAATTTAAACGGCTGTATTAGATCTAATAAAACAATACTCTAAAATTAAATTAAAGTGGAAGATAAGGTAAAGTTTTGGTGCTTAATAATTGGAGGAAAAGAATAAAAATTAAAAGAATATCATCTCCGTTCAGACTTTGAATTAAGACACCAAAACCCCATGCCAAAGTCATACACATACTTGTGTTGTGTGACTGTGTATATATAAAGAATCACATCATAACTCTTTGCTTAAACATTTTAAACCTCTGAGATCTCTCTCTCTCTCTCTCTCTCTATCTATCTACCTCCTCTGTTTTCTATCTCCTCTGTTTTTCTTGCTCTGTTCCAATGGAGGAACAAAACTGGATAAGAGGACCAATCATAGGCCGAGGCTCAACCGCCACTGTCTCACTAGCAATCACAAATTCCGGTGAATTCTTCGCCGTCAAGTCCGCTGAGTTCTCTTCGTCGGCGTTTTTGCAGAGAGAACAATCGATTTTGTCGAATTTGAGCTCTCCTTACATAGTCAAGTACATTGGGTCTAATTTAACGACGGAGAACGACAAATTGGTGTATAATCTCCTGATGGAATATGTCTCCGGCGGGAGTATTCACGATTTGATCAAGAATTCCGGCGGGAAATTGCCGGAGCCGGTGATCAGATCCTACACGCGCCAGATATTGAAAGGTTTGGTTTATCTTCACGGTCGAGGAATTGTTCATTGCGATTTGAAGAGCCAGAATGTGATGATCGGAGGAGAAACTGCGAAGATCGCCGATTTGGGTTGTGCTAAAACGGTGAAGGAGAATGGAAATTTGGAATTTTCCGGTACACCGGCGTTCATGTCGCCGGAGGTAGCGCGTGGTGAAGAACAGAGTTTTCCGGCTGATGTGTGGGCTTTGGGGTGTATGGTGATAGAGATGGCTACAGGGTTAAGTCCATGGCCGGAGCTAAACGACGTCGTCGCTGCAATTTACAAGATTGGTTTCACCGGTGACACGCCGGCGATTCCGGAGTGGTTAACGGAGAAAGGTAAAGACTTTTTGAGGAATTGTCTGAGAAAAGATCCGAAACAGAGATGGGCTGTTGAAGAATTGTTTCAACACCCGTTTCTCGACGAAGAAGAAGACGACGAATCTCATAATTGTCTGAATTCTTCTTCTCCTAGTACTGTGTTGGATCAACGTTTCTGGGATTTATGCGAAACCTCTAGAAGTCAAATAATTCAAGCGGATCATGAAAACCCATTTGCAAATTCTTCAAATTTATGGGATTCTTCACCGGCTGATCGAATCAAGAAACTCGCCGGAGATGAGAATTCCGGCGAGCCAAAGTGGATTCCGGCGTCGGAGGAGGAGGGATGGATTGACGTTAGAGCCAATGAAATCGGAGAGAAAGAGAAACGTAACGAAGACGAAGATGCGGCGAATTGCGTTGAAGCAACGTCATGGGAGGAGGAAGAGGAAGTTGGAGGATTTGAGAATTGGATCTGGGATCAAGAAGACAACTTGTTCTTGGAATATTCCTCCACTCAGAACAACATTAATTATTTTTACTCTAATAACCTCTTTGAAGAGGATAATATAATTCTATATTATGATCATCTTGAAGATTGTTTTGTACACAAAAATAATAATTTTCTTGATCATAATAATAAGAAAAACCATTTCTTTAGCCAGATTACACTCTTTTTTAGATTCTTTATCACAATCGATTCGACACCGTTTTGACAGTTACACCGAAATTTGTAGTGGCTATTTTTTAGACATTAAGAAAATAGTTCTGTATATTTTTAGGTGATCTAAGGTTTTGACGATAGTTATTGTTGACAAAAGTAGACGATTATGTCATCAGTTATGACTTGTCATGGCTTATTGACTACTCATCTGTTGCATAATTTGGCTCCACATTGAGCTCCCCTTAACATTCTATTTTAAACAATGTCAACTAGATGATCATTTCATACTACTAAATTTCTAATTTATGTTTTAGAAATTGACATTTATGGTTGTCGTATAGTTTTGTTTTGTTAGACATAATCATTAAACACAACTGTTGTTAAAAAAATGGACGAGTAGATGATAAATTTAAAGTATTTTTTTTTTTTTAATTGTGAGTTAAAATTAACATTTACGGCCATTAATTGTATAGTTTGATTTATGTTTATCACATACAAAATATTGCTTTTTTTTAAAGGTGATTTAAACAGTAAAGATGTTCACTGTTAAGAAAATAGATGAATTGATGATAAAACACACTATTTATTAATTTGTAAGCTTCCACTAATTAGTATAATTTCCGAGGTTTATAGAAATTATTATATGATAATTTACTTGTAATCTTGAGGTAGTTAAACTTTGAAAGGTGGTATAGTAGGGAAAGTCGTCGTCGGTTGATATGTGTTTTTGGTAAGGAAGTTAAGTACGGAAACTACTCTACATCATGAGATATATTGACTTTATACGAAGTCCAATTATTTTAGTTTGGTCTAACATTTATCTATTATTTTACTTTTGTTTTAATATTCTTTTTGTGTTTACCAAAACCACAAAGGAGTTTCATTCAAATGTGAAAGCATAAGACTTTTTGGGGTCTATAACCAAAGTTGGCGTTTACTTTCTACACAATAAGCAAAGTTTGGTATTTCTTGACCAAGTTCATTCACGTTGACTTTTATCTCAATTCTCTAGGTCGATGCCTTGCATTAATTATATAATAAAAATATATAATCGAAGTCGTCCCAAAAGAAGTTTTGAAAAAGTCGATTGTTGTTTTATAACTTGTCTTTTAGTCAAACAAGGTATAATTCATAAATCAAACTTCTTTTCTAATGTACCAACTTACTGAATAACCAAAATAAAAATAAAACCGATTAACATGATTTTAGATCAGATTGTGACTTTTTAGAAGATCGATACCTCGATCTAACTTTATTTTGAATGTTCAACATATTTTCAATAGTAAATATTTTGTCATCTTGATTTTGAAAACAAAAGATATAACGGTAAAGTAATCACACATTTGATGCCTAACTAAATGAATGATATCTTAATCCACACCGTAAAAGCAAATAACTATCTAAAGAAAAGTAGGTTAAGTGTCCCACTTAACGGTGAATCGGTGATGAATGATGACTCTATGTCGATGTCAAAATGACCTCATGCGTCGAAGTCAAAACATCTTATTTATATATAAGAAAAAAGAGTCAAAAGCATATCAAAGTTTTTTATGGCAAAAAAGGTTTGGTGACAACCATAAACTATCATACAAGAAATGAAACAAGCTTATCCGTGATAAGTTACGTACATATAATGTCATAATTCGACCAAGTGACATAATTATCTACTAGCTAATGAGATCGTAATTGCTAAATAGTGATTAGTTGAGCTAGCTCTATTTTTATTAACGTATTATTAAGTTTATGTGAATCAATTTTTTTTCAACTACGATATTCACATCACCGTTGTAGATTTTGTAGAAATAAGGATTAGTTTAGCTTTTGATCCTATAAATCTACTATTAATTGTCTTTATTATAGATACACTTGTAATTTTCACCATTTCTTTGAAGTTTTTGGGCAATATATGATTTAGAATTACAAACAAATTCAACGAAGACGTATCCCCTAATTTTCACCTCTCAAATTCATATAAAAAAAAGACTATAACACGAGACACCGATAATTTATTTTAGAACAATACATTGTAAATGACTTATATAAAATTAAAAGGTTGACTTTAGAAAAGGTGGAAGTGTTGTCGTTGGCGCACACACTCACTACTGACTACACCATTAATAAAATCCTCTTTAGTCACCTTTTTAAGAAAAAAAAAATAGTTTTGCTCATCTTTCATGTATTCCACTTGGGATTGCATTAGTAGGTATATATAGTCCCTAAACCCTTATCCATTTCAACTTCTAATCCCTTTTAACATAATATTATATGAACAAAAGTTAATACTACCAAAAGAGAAAGGCAAATTTTCTTTCTAACGAAACCTATAATGATATTTTTCATAGTTGTTATGTTTAACTTATATGTATGTAATTAGTTTACACACAAGATTCCAAAGAACCGTTATTAGTATAAGTGTCTTCGGTTTAACGGAATATCTTATATCGGCTTATATGTTTTTATGTCTAGGTTTTTTTTTTTGTGGTTGTCAACGATGTGCATTTTATCCGATTTGAATCGGATGATACGAAAAAAGTAACACTAATACATTCTAATATTCTAGATGTTCTATGTAGTCTAGATATTAAATCCACAAATTGTTTTAGGTTATAGATTTGATATATAAAAAATTACTAAGAGGTTGGATTTGGTTTATAAAACATATTGTTTTTCATGAACCGGTTACAATGCACCTTAATGTTATATATATATTTTTTAATTTCTAAAAAGAAGAACATGATACCTAAATGATTTTTATTTATAGACTAGTATTCACATTATTAACGTTCATAGACGCATCTCATAATAAATCTAATTTAAAAACCAAGGATCTTTGTCAGCGCTATTTTTCCTCCAACAATCAATTACCAAAAACATTGTGCAGGCTGCACATCCCATCCACCAGCACCAATTATATCACCTAAAACCTTTCAAAAATAATAATAATAAATAAAGAAACTATTGAGAAATATTGGGCTAACCTAAGCATCGGCCCATTTATAGGCCCTATATCAAATACATTTCCGTTGAACAGCCCAAACGACGCCATTTTCTATGGTCATGTTTCCCATAGAAATTGCGTGATGTTGTGGCTTAATAATAAGCACCAACCGTCTTGCCCTTTATGCCGTCGCCATATGGATTCGGCTTTGGAAGAATGTAAAAGTTAGATTTATACAATTGTCGGATAAAAAAGGGTTAGATTTCTATAATTTAGTGAAATTGTTCAACAATCATTATTTATAAAGATGATAGCTTAGCTTCAAGAAGATTACGATATGTAATTGATGACAAACAAAGAAAATATTAATCGTTAGATTCACGATAGCATTACTTGTGTGGTGATTTAATTTTTTAGGGTTATGACATTAAAAAGTTTTAAATGTTCCAATATCGAAAAAAGTTTGCGTAGTATATAAACATGGAAATGAAAATATTTTACCCAATAAAAATCAGTGGCATTATTTTAAGTCAAAATTGTAACATTTTGTTCAAACTGTATATGAATAAAAATCTCAACACACCGATGCTTTCCCCGCCCGGCAAAAAAACTATTAAGAAACTCCAAGAAAAAAGTGTGTTTTTTCTTCCTTCAAAGCATCATTTGCAGATTGTAAAATCTGTAATGGTTACCTGAAAGGAAACTGACAAAGAGACTTTATCATCTCTTCTGTCTCGAATCTTTTCTTCATATGTCGAGAAGAAGTCTCTGAGGATCTTCCACAACATCCTTAATACGGCGCAAGAAATACACGGCCTCTCTTCCATCAATCAGCCTATGATCATAAGTCAGTGCCACATACATCATTGGCCTCGGTAGTACGCTTCCTCCCACAACCATTGGACGTTGCACAATCGAATGCATTCCAAGAATAGCAGACTACAAACGAGAGAATTTTTTGTGTTAGTAAAGGGAAAACAAATCGTTCCTTTGTTTGGTTTTACGTATTGCGAGGATCAAACCAAACCTGAGGAGGGTTGATGATAGGAGTGCTTATGAGACTTCCATAGACACCACCATTTGATACAGTGAATGATCCTCCAGCCATCTCGTCAATTGATATGGTTCCTTCATTAGCCTTCTTAGCAAGAGAGTTTATCGTTTTCTCTATCTCAGCAAAGTTCATTTTGTCAGCACCTCTTATGACTGGAACCACAAGACCCTGGAAACAGAAAGACAAGAATCAATCACTACTAGTACTACCTCAAAAGCCTGAGATGATATTGTAAGTCAATGTTTGGATCTCTCTATCAAGAGAATTGCGGAAACAAACCTTAGAGGTACCAACAGCGATACTGATATCTACGTAGTCTCTGTAAATGATATCATCTCCATCGATAACTGCATTTACTACTGGTTGGTGCTGGAGGGCACTAACAGCAGCCTGAAACAAACAAATAGTTAAAGAAGATTACTTTATCAGTAGAGCTCTGATATGTTAATTAGTTCAGGAAAGTTTTTAAGTTTTCAAGCGTACTTTAATGAAACCAGACATAAGCCCCAACTTCACTCCATGCTTTTCAAAAAATGCATCCTTGTATTGAGATCGGAGCTTCATCAGATTAGTCCTAGGTGAGAAAGTAAAATTTTGTTGGTGAACTAACAGTTGGGTAATAATTAGTGCGCAGAGAGAATTGCATAATGATAATAGACATATCAACACAGGGCTTTTGAGTATAACTCACATATCAACTTCATTGAAAGTTGTAAGCAACGCAAAAGTGTTTTGGGAGTCTTTCAACCTAGTTGCCACCCGTTTGCGAAGTCTTGTCATAGGAACCTGTAATGTTGTTAAGATGCCATATCATCAAATGATGTGAACGTAAATAGCTTTTCTCTCATATTAAAACAAACAGAACTTTATATCAGAAAAGACTAAATGAAACAGTTTGCATACCCGTCTTTCCCTGTCCTTAGGAGGAAGCTGTGGTTCTTTAGCTGACTGTTTAGGTGGCGGTGGTGGTGATGGTGCCTTGGGTTTCTCTGCAACTTTAGTACTTTCAACTTTGGGCTTCTCAGCAGCAGGAGAAGGCTTGGGAGCAGGTTTCTCTGGTATCTTTTCTGAGGGTGCAACATGAGACGCAGCATCCGCAGACTTTGAAATAATAGCTATTTTGTTTCCCGGTTCTACAGTATCTCCTTCCTTGACTAGAAACTGCATAAAAGGAAAAAGTAATTAAGCATAGGAACACAGGAGAAGAACCACATGAACAATAAACAACGCAAATATTTTACCTCTTGGATCACACCACTTGCTGGGCTAGCAATATCTATTGTCACCTAAAGCACAGAGATGAATCAAACACTAGCATTAGGAAAGCTACACCAGAAACCTGCCAAACATCTATTGAAAAAAAACAAAAAGAAAAAAAGGAAACACGGAGATAATAGGTCAAGTAATTGTTAGATACCTTGTCAGTTTCAATTTGTGCAATAGCCTCATCAGCCTCTACTCTATCACCAGGTTCTGCAAGAACAAAATTAGAGGCACCAACAGTAGAAATATTAGATACATACATGCACCGGAAAGAAACAGACAAGAAGATATATCAAAGCAAAGCAAAGCATACTCTTCAGAAAGGTGGCTAGGGTTCCATCGGTGATTGATTCACCCATGTGAGGCACGACAGCTTCCACGACATCCCCTTAAATAACATATACAAGAAAGTGTGTCAAAAAGCCTAGAAATACAAGTTACGGTAACAGTAGAGAGAAAAACCCAATTAAGCAACGTGTTTCATAAAAGTCTGAATCAGAAATTAAATGAATATTGTAGGTTAGCTGAGATGTATCATCTATTCAAATATTGGTGGAGCTGGGTCACCTAGCTAAGCTACGGTGGGTTCCAAAACATACAAAACAAACGTAAAACCTTGAAATAACGGAATATCTTAAGTTAGAGCAATCATACCACTATCAGATGAAAAAGGCCTGACCGATCTTTGCAGGGCTGTGCCTTGGTAACAGCTGAAAACAGTCCTACACATGAATATAATTTTTTCAACAAAGAATGTGGGAGATTGATCTTATTATGATATATACATGAACAAAAACACTGAGCTTCCTAACCTCGAGCAGTCTGAACACCCTGCAAAGGATGCAGATAAGAGAACAATTATTAAAACAAAAGAGCCAAAACTAGCAAAACAAAAGAAAATCACGACATCAAGGTTTGTAAGATATACCTGGACAAGAACGATGATGGAAGCTACGAGCATGGCTTACACGAGGCACCAGAGTCTGTACAATTCAAATGACACTTATTAAATAGCTTGTTCATGGTAAACATAAAGGGTTACAAATTTACAACTGGTCCCTGAATCCAAAACAAAATCTGGACTAAATCATGAATAAACGTACTTCTTTTGCTGAAACAGAATGAAAGCTTTGAGCAGACGCTGCAACACGAGAAGATTGCAGTGATTTTCCCAATCCCTGAAAGAGAGATCAGTTAAAATCAAATTCCGGAAAATCCAATAAAAATGGCGACGAATCTAAACCCAAAAGGAACACTAACCGAAGCAGAAGAGCCTCTACTGGAAGCTCTCCTAATAACAGCACGCAACATCATCGCACCGAATCTCTGTATCGTTTTAGAAACCCATTAATCAGATGTCGGTGAGAATCAACACTCGTAATCGTAACGCGCGAACAAAGAAAAATCATCGGCCAAATGGAAAAACAAAAAAAAATGAAATGAGAAATTTTTCCATCCTAGATTATACTTTCTCAAAATCAGAAAACCCAATTCATGCCAAAGCCATTTGTCGAACTTTCAGACCAAAAAAATTGCTCAGATTCGGCTCACGATTTTTACGCAAAACGCAAAAACAAAAATGAATCAAGAACAAGAGAGAGAGATAGGAATCTAACCAAAGAGCTAGAGAGAACCTTGAGCGCCGAATGAGAAACTTAGGGTTTGCAGAATTGAAGGAGGAGGAGAGAGAGAGAGGACCGGGAAAAGCATATGACTTTTCTGAGCTTTGAGCAAGTCACAAGAATATGGCAAATTCAGAGGATTGTACACGTGTCAATTTCCTTTTCCTGAGTAAAATACAAATATGAATATATATGTTTACATAAATGAAAATAATGAATATTTGGATTCAGTAAGTAGTAATACGAGCAGAAAGCTCGAAAACGCCGCGTTTCAATATTAGCAAACGGCCCATGGGCCTAGTAGCCCATATCAAATAAATAGTTCATTAAAACGAGCATTTTACTGTGTAACAGATTCTGCAAAACAAGAATCTAAAAGCTTTCTCACTTTCACATCTTATTCATTTTCATTTCGTCAAATATAATTTCCACCTGAGAAATGTTTCAAATGATACAAATTTACAGTTACCAACCAATTGATCAACCTAATAATATTGAGAAATAACTCAAAAACCAGATGTAACAAATGAAATAAATAAAGAAGGATTCAGGCAAGAGTCCCATTTTCAGGTCTAGGAGGTCTCTTTGCAAACAAAGACGACTTGCCATCGAAAAGACTAGAGAAGGATTGGCGCGGGCTAGGTTCGGTACTTTTCTGTTCAGTTTCTGATGGAACTGTTTTCTGGTTTCGTTCTTTACCACGGAAGATGAAACCAAGCCGCTTGAACCTCCGTTTTGTTTCGCTCCCACTTGATGGCGAGTCCTCTGTTTGCTTCATTGATCTCAAGACTTCTTCTGGTCGTAATAACATTGTTTCCACGGTTTCATAGACCTATCAAAAAACGAATCCAAATCTTTAACTTTCTCTTTTGGTTCTACAAATCTAATGGGATAAGTGACCATAATGTTCATTATCCACATGGCGTTACTTATCTGTTGAAACATTCTCAACTACTCTATTAAGTGATGGTTGCATTAATATTTTGAGATTTAAAAGCATGTATATAAGTTTTTGAATCTGTGCACAGCTACAGTAAGTACCTGGCAGAGATCATCAAGCTTATCACTCCATGCGCCTCCCTGACAGATCGCGACTACGTAATCCTTGCATTCGAAGAAAAGCTTTGACAAATCGTCGTTTGTGGCAAGTATTGGGTCCAGCATCACAAATCCCAGGGCAAGCTGAAATTTCCTCAGAACCAACCCAATCATCAAAGTGGTATTTACAGCTAAAAAAGCTTAGTTGAATAATCAACGACATCCACTTAACACAGCACAATTTAGAGCATTTGAGCCTGTAATTTCTTTATTTTCTGGGAGATCAAATAACCAAATTCAAAGATAATACTACGACATGAATTTAAGGATTTGAGTGTTCACAAACTGCAGTTTATTTAGAATCTTCTTCTAAATAATGACCAAAGACTCTGCTTTTAGACAATAAAAAGAAAGGAGAATATTCGATCTGATTGGGGGAAAAAAAACTTACAAGAGAAACAAACAGCTGCTCGAAAAGTTCAGCAGCTGGAATGTCTTCCAAAGAATTCAAGATTCCTTCCCTGTTATAAGTTTAATGAGCAACGGACAAGAGCTCCATGAGTAATCAAATTACAGATTCCCTACGTTCAAGATGACATGCTATGGAAACTTACACAGCCAAATCTTCATCAAAGAGAGGTGCTTGTTTAACCGCAGGCAGTGGTTTAGATGTTTCCCACAGCTCGCGCCATAAATTACCTAATAGTATATCAAAGTTGGGAAGACAGTTGAGGAACTGGGGCACGAGTAAATCATGAAAGAAGAACAAATATGAGAAAAGGTCGGACCTTCTTTCTGCATCCGGGTACTTAATTGACCTCGTAGGGGAGAAGAATCATCTCCAGAAGATGTATCATTTTCAGTCCAGTCTGGAGGAGAGTGCCATCTCACGAAATCTTCCAAAATACACCCAGGATTTGCTGCCTAATAAAGGTACAGATCTAATCAATTTTCATACCAGCTACAATTCTTTTCGTTATATGAGTGCTTGTATTCCAAACATCAATAAGGTTATTCACTTTTAAATAATCACCTTGAAAGCCTGCATGTCAGACAAGAGTTGAGAACATCCAGCCCCCATGCTGAACCATAAGAAAGACAAGAATCCAATCTATCAAGATAATTGGATATCTTAAAAAAAGTCTGAAATATTAATGAATGAATTAATATTATTAAGCCAGATAATATGTCTATAGTTTTCCATCTAACACATTGCATCAACTCAATGCAGAAGCAGATTGAATAAGCTTCACAGTTCACATTCAAAACATGATCCATCCCAAACATGTACCGAAAACATCTTTTACACAACCTATAGAAAACATATTCCTCTGGCATATGATTTGTATACAAAATCACATTAAATAAACGATTGCACTCACCTCCCTGTCCGAAGTACTAATTCCTCTGTTTCTCTAATAAGATCTTCTGTCAACAGCGGACCTTCCTACATGGATATAACCACTAGGACTTCAGGGATAGAGACGGTAGCTACAGTTTTATTGACTATGATGGAAGTTACGAACCTGCGTTATTGGGGCATACACAGGTTCACCAGTTTCCAACATTGTTAAATTCTCAACTTGGTGATAGACGCCTAGGCGGAGTATGAGTTCTCCGGTGTTACTTTTAGCATACAAAAGAGAAACCGGAGAACCCCTTGCTTCTGAAACGTCTGACTTTTCATCGGCTGAACTGGCTTGCCTCATCACAGCATCTAATGCTTCAGAAGCAGCTAAGCAGCGCGCTTTCCTGGCAAGACAGCAGTTTATAACCTGTAACCATTGGTGAAGTAGGCAACTTTTTAAATCTGGATTCTCGTCCAGAGGTATCCATGGTATGTGTTTCTCTTCATTCCAATATCTCCTCAACTGCACATGTATATAATTTGAGAGAGGTTATCAACGAGCTACAGTATGTTACATTTTGTTGCAGTGAATTATCCAAGGAACATGCATCAACAGAGTGAACTACCACTTATCTTAATTCATACGCAAATCAGACTAGAAGTGTGAAGAAGGAACTAAAATGAATGGATATATTAAAGCCAAAGATTTGCAACACAATAACTTACTTCATCAACCACCCTGCACCAGAACAAAGCCATTCTCCTTGGTGTTGTAAAACTTCCAATTACTTCAGCTAGCTTAACAACAAAGCTACCAGGGGGAGCAGCATGAAGATCTTTTGCGAAAGATGCTCGGTTGGTAGGAGACTCCAAATCAGAGACAATCATTCTGCTGAGGAAGTTACTATCTGTAAATAATTTGCCATAATTACAAACAGTGGGAAAATAAATAGCAGTAACTAGAATATAGTTTGGGGAAGAAAACTTTCCCCGTGTAAGGCAAACCTACCAACATTAAACAAGGCATTTATTAGAGAAACAAGCTTTTCCTCATCTCCTGAATCAAAACCAAGCTTATCCTCTTTTTCACCAAGAACCAGCGATTTCACGGCAGAGAGGCTCAAGCCCCCCCTCTCCCTCACTGGCGATGAACTTCCAGACGATGTAACAAAGTCTTTCACAGTCTTAGCCCTTTTTCCCGCTCTGGAAAAGAAGGAAGCCATAAGAACATAATGAGAAAGCAGAGCGGAACATCGCAAAATGCTTTAGCCAGAGAGTACAGAAAAATTTGTAAACACATATACTTCAGCCTTATGGATTATTACAAATTCAAACCTCAGTGAGTATAATTGAATCTTTTGAAAACTTTATAGCCAGAAACTACATGAAAAAAAATGAAAAAAAGGAAAGATCTCAACTGCGTTTAAACTTATGTATCAAGACTCACTCGATGGCTGCAGCCAGCTGCTTCACAATGGAAGCCCGAGGAATACTGTTCACATCAACGGCATTTAGAGACTCTACCAAGTAGCCGACATCAGATGCCTAGAAATTGGCGTTAAAAGAAAATATAATCATTAAACCGCGGAGAAACAAACAAAATCTAGACTACAGAAAAATAGCATGCGTTCGCAATGCCCGTAGCAGTAAAAGTGATCTGAGAAAGTGGACCATTAATACCTTAGCTTCTTGTTCTTGTTTTGCTTTAAGAATGAATAAATTTTCGTCATAGAAAGGGGCAGCCATGGTTGAATCCTCAACCTTTTCTTGATCTTCGACTCCTTTCTTCCCAATTCTTAAGTTTTTCAGTTTATTTTGCCACTCTTGCTTTTTTCTAATATGTGCAGTTCTCCATCCCTGAGGCTTCACTTCATTATCCTCCTGTGCCCAACAGTTCCAATTAGCAGAAACTAAAAAAATGTACCAATGGACAATACTCACATAGCATTCTATTTCGTCATGAAATTTCGAAAGCGCAAAGAAATGCTGAAAATTTTCAACACTTATAGCGCTATACAGCTCTTTAACAGTCTCCTTATGGCTCAAGTGAAGACTGTTTTTCTTCTCATCATCCAGAAAAAACACATATCTATGTTCGGCAATTTTTCTTACTGCTTTTCAATCCCAAAATTCAAATTCGGGTTAAATCCTTCAAAATGTATAATTTTCACATCATTGAACGAATGTTTTCTATTCAATTTCCCCAGGTTTTTTTATGAAATCGAATCTATTATTCCATAGCTCAAGCTGATTCCATAATTGTTTTCTGTGCAATGAACCTACCTTAGTGTCATTCTCATTCCTCGTCGATTGCTGCTCCTCCTCTTGGACGATTCAAAACAAAACACTCAAGTAAATCAAATAAACATCACCAAAAAAAAAAACAACAAGAAGAATACCGAAATAGATTTGAATTTGACTCAAGAGAGAAAAAAAAAAACAACAGAAATAGATTTGAATTTGACACGAGAGAGAACCCAAAATAGAATTTGATTTAATCCAAACCAAAACGGAGAAAAAGGGATAAAAATCAGAGGTCGAGCGATAAGCGTCTATACATCAGTCAAATTTTAGTAAATGGAAATTAAAAAGAAAACAAAATACGTAAATTGAAGCGGAAGCTACGGGAAGAGGGAGAGAGAGAGAGAGAGAAATTACCTCGATCAGATTTGAGATCAGTGAAGACGCGCTCCGCTTTAGCCGCGGCGGAATTGAAGGCGGTTCTAGCTTTGGAGACAAAGGACGGCGGCGCCGCCTCCATTATCGTGCGCACCTGTATGTGCGCAAGTTAAGAAGGTGCGCCTTGTCAACGACACGGCATTGAAAGCTTGAGGAAAATGAGAAGAAGAAGAAGAAGAAGAAGAAGAAGGTGAGATCAACGAGGGGGAAAGAGATTCTAAGGAAAGTCGCTGTGGAGAAGCAGACGAATTTACGAAGACACTTGTAAATATTTAAATATTTTTTCCTAGATTTAGTTGCAAAAAATGAGATATATATGATAATGTTTTTGCAAATACACAATTTATGGTACGGTATTTTAATATATATATTTTCTTTTTTTCTTTCTATAATTCGAAATCGAAGTCAAGTTAGGAACATTTCATTTTATTCCACAGATACTTTTCTTAATGAAGCAGATGATTTCTATTCTATAATTTTCATTACTACTATTTTGTACCTTACATGGTTTATATACATTTTAGTTGTATTTTAGTCAAAATATTAGCTTTTCTAATGTTGAAATGGTCCAAACTTCTTTTGTAGAAATTCAACATTCGGGTAAAGTTCTATTCTATGTTTGTTTTTTGGGGAGGGCTCAAGTCAACGAGTAAAGTTGAATATATTTTTTCAGCTCCCTTTTGGTGTTTCTATAACTTTTTTTTGGTAGGTCCAATTCCATTCTATTTTTTTGTTGTAAGGAAGTTAATATTTGCATTTGTGATGAGTAACTCAACGTTACTATCAACTAAGGATGATGTGATGACTGATATACCGGTCTAATCCTAATCAAACCAATTTATTAGATCTTAATATCTCTTAGGCATGTGATTAGTAATACTGTATTACCAGTGTCGTTCTTGAGTTTTTGGAGACCGGAAGTGAAAAAAAAAAATTGACCGCTTTGCATATTATTTTTTAGTTAAGTATATTACTTTTATTATTTTGTTTAATGCAAAACAGAAAAAAAAAAATTAAAAAAAAACTTTAACATTAGCTATATGCTGTGTTCGAACTTGAGTTATGGTGTATTAAAAAGGAGTACTAAACCGCTAGGCTAAATAACCCTTTTTGAAACTGTGGCCGAAAATTATTTATAATATGTAAGGCCGGACCTGTGTATTACAGTAGCCAGTAGCAGCCCATAGATTTCGGATTTGAGCATATGTTGATGTTCTGCATTATAAAGTGAACAGTTGAGATACCATCACTCTATTAACAAAAATGCAATTATAACATATTTAAATTTGGATGGTGATATAACGACACTAATGTAAACCATATTATATGTTTTATTTTATAAATTGAATTATTAAGTGTCCTGACCATTTCAATATTTTACATAGTATTCATGTCGTACAATTGTTTAAAGTTTTATTCTGGGACATGTAACGAGAAACATGAAATATAATATTCATTCCAACAAGTAATCAAATATCAATAAAAACAGGCAATCAATATCTGAGTGACTATTAGCTAAGCACTCACTTTCTGTCTAGTGGCCTTTTTAGACTACTCCTACTCCTAGCATATCAAGGTGTGGATCTATTTCGAATAAATGATATCAAGAAGAAACTATTCGTTATTTCTCTGGAAGATTGAGTTTAGGAAGCAAGCAAATCGGTGTCAATGAAGGACCTTAACAAATAATTGGTATTCTTTTTTTCTATCCGGTCCAAAAAAAGTATCTTGTTAATTGAGTGGTACATATGCTTCAAGGTAGATTAGGGCATGGGTATATTTTAAAAAAAAAACCTAATCAGGAAGAAATGATCTTATAGTATATATTTTTAAACGAAATAAGTCGAAAAAGTTGTTGCTTTCTATCACCACGATGATTACAGATTTGGATAGGTAATTTTGAGCTTATGATGGTCCAAGTTGATTCAGGAGTTTTTTAGTGGTTAAAAATATGTGCAGAGAGCTAATGGTAAAATACTAAATTATGTGCGATAAAGGAATTGAATGTTTTTAGTAATAATAAAAATATTAACTAACAATTAACAAATTGCGGGGATAGCTCAGTTGGGAGAGCGTCAGACTGAAGATCTGAAGGTCGCGTGTTCGATCCACGCTCACCGCATCTTTTTGCATTTTTTTTTTGTTTTTTCATTTTATAATTAATTTTTGAGTAAATTATTATTAGCTGATAGGATACAAAAGTCTCATTACTCTAGTACCAGAAATTCAAAATCTCGTATGTAACATTTAATTGTTGGATTACATTTAAGTGTTTAAAGACATTTAATGACATCTCAAGTCTAATTAATTTGTTCGTTTACACAGTAACAATTAATTGTAATCAGTACGTATACGTTTTAAATTTATTATCAACGTCTAACCACTGTTTTCTTTAATCAATGAATAACTGAATACATATCATACATTATATTAATGGCTTGCAAGTCAGGATATCTAAATATCATATTCATGAGCCATCGTGGCCTGACCTCCCAAACACTATCCAATTTCATTTTAAAAAAAAAAAAAACTAAGCTTTGGGAGATGTACATTCCGTAAAACGGGACCAATTTTTCCAGTAGCTGACGCTAAACCGGGAAATAAACTGAACTGGAGTAAACCGATCGAGGAAGACGGTGAAGAACGGTGTGTTGTAAGGAGGTTCAGACTAAGAGAAGGACCTTCTTCTAGAGAGAGTTTTATTCAAGCGAGAAGAAAGTATAGAGAGATGGTGACGTGAAGGATGAGCTGGAGGTTTGAAGATTTGAAATAAAGCCTCTAGTGTGTATGGAGGGTTTGGTGTTAATAGTCTTTTGAGTATAAGACAGAGACGTTGTTTGAGCTGAAGGTTCTGAACTTCTGATCATTACTTACTTCTTTTTTGTTGCGTGTAAAATAAGTAATCGGAATAAACGATAAACATTTGACCAAATTAAAAAATTAGGGCATGTGCTCGTACAGCTACACGATGGATCGGAAGAAGATTCAAAAATATATGTACAAACAGATGGATATCGTTTACCAAAAAAAAAAAAAAAAAAAAAAAAATNNCAAAAAAAAAAAAAAAAAAAAACAGATGGATATCTATATTTATTAAGGTGGACTATATATATTTTGTTTTAGAAGCAGTTAACCACTTAAATAAAATAACATAAAAAAAAAAACAGAAAAAAACTAGTAAATAAAAAAAAACTTATTCCATTGCTAACAAATTTAGTTCGTAATTGTACGGGTCAATCCGTGCTTAACCGCCCAATACAAAGCAAAAGTAATAGGATTGTGCATAATCTTTAGAAACAAATTAAAAATGATGCAATTTTTTTTTTTTTCGACAATAGTTTTGTATTAAAGCCCAAAGGGCAGGTATCGGTACAAAGTTTGGCCCAATAAGCTCATGACACACGAGAAGATAATAACGTAGAAGAAAAAGACACGTGTGCGTGATGTGGACGCTTCTGGATCTGACTCGAAGGCTTCGTTCACCGCCGTCTCACCGACTCGGAGATTCGTCACCGGAGAACTCTTTCCGCGCCACCATGAAGGCTTCAAGTTGATTCATCTGTGATTGCACCGGTACCATCTCTTGCTCGTCCGAAAAGTTTAACCGCAAGGTCTTCATCTCTGCAAATTTTGAAATTGAAGTACAGGCAAGAGAGAAATCCCATATAGGGAAAACAAAATCCGATAAACGGAAGTGATTTAACACATAAATCCGGTCAACTCAATTAGTTAGAACATCAATACCAAACAAACATCGAAGAGACTTCAATCCACAACTCAAATCCGCTCTTAAAATATGAAGCAAATAAGCTTGAAGAAAGGATTAAGCCCTTTAAAGAAAGGAGGATCGAAGAATTACATAAACGATGGAGAATGATAGAGACAAAAGTAACCAAGAAGAAATAGCCAAATCAAAACCTCATCAATCGGACCCAAAGAAAACTAAATCTGGCCAAGAAACCAGAGAGAAAGCCGGCCAAAGATACCGGAAAAAAGCCCGACGANGATACCGGAAAAAAGCTCGACGAGACAAGAACGAGATCTCTCTTGTTTTCGGGAGTTAAAGCCGGCCAACACCGCCAAGGGAGCCGGATGATGCCGGATGGTAAGCCGGTCAACGCCGCTAAGAAAGCCAGCCATTACCGGAAATTGAACTCAGAAATCACTTTCTCTCCCTAAAAGATCTAGAGAGAGAAGAGAGAGAAAGTTTTAAAATGATGCAATCTAAATTAAAAATATTATATAGTCCAATCATTTCCGAAAATCATTACTATAAAAATAGAAGGGGCTCTCTCCTGAAATCGCCACGTCATCATTCCAGAGACTGACACGTGGCATTAAGAAAAAAAAATATGTTACTTAACGTTTTTGAGTTTCTTGTCCTCCATTGCCTGTTATGATTCCTCTTTTCTCCATTAAGGCTTATTAGCCATCATTAACTACCATCGAAACCAATGTGCCTTTACATCTTCTCCGTTTGGAGTCATTTATAGAAAATTAGTTCTCTACGGCGTCCTCTTACAATCATTTCTTTGTCTCTCCCAAGAAAACACTTCGAGATGCACCAACAAAATCATCGTTACGTCCATAAACTCTGGATATTGGTTCTCCACCATATGACTCTTCTCCTTCTTCTGTATGAAGAGATCGAATTCGATCGAATTCAACGTTGACCCAATCCCATATCTCTCCCTTTCTCGTGGTACCCTTGGTCAACGAAACAACCATTAAGCTTGACGGCCAAGACCGCATCGATTCCCAACTGGGTTTCGTCCAAAACGATTCTGAAGTGAAATCTTTTGATAGGTATTCAGAATCGAATGCGAATATCCAATTAGACGGCAGGGAAAAAAAACGTTGAATGGAAAAGTACTATGACATTGACGACATACTTACAGAGGAAAAATAGGTAATTTCTTCTCCAATACGTTTTCTGGTTACTCTCTTATCAAAAGAGTGACTATATATTGATCCAAGCGCTTGTGTCAGTATTCTCATTGTTGGTGCAAATTTAATGGATATTCCATATTTGCTTTCTTATATAGGATATTGTTTTCTTTGCATTCTCAGGTTGAAGAGGGTGCCAAAATCTGAAGAAAAAATGTCTCATCATGCAATCTATCTAAACCTTCAATTATAAACAAAGAACAAAACTAATGCGTAATATTAGTGTATCTAAAGTATAAACCTTCTCGAGAAAAATGCGACAAGTAATTTTTATTTTTTTGATAAACTGTGAATATATTTACCAAAAGAAACAATTCGTTTCCAAGAGCATGGCATAGCTACGGAGTTTCAAGAGACCCAACAGGAAATAAAAAGCCTGGATGAAACAATAGTAGGAACTAAGTACTAAGTAGAGCTTTATGCATATGTAAGTAATATTCAGTCTAAATGTATTATCTTAACACATAAAAAAGAAAATATCCAGCCTAAATGTCTTATCTTAACACATCCAAAAAGAAAAATCAATGGTACTCTCTACTTGTACAAATTTAAAAAAAAAAAAAAAACCATTAAACAATAAAACTCATCAAATTATTTGAAACAGAATCCGCGTAGCGCGGGTGCTCATCTAGTATATCAAAAAACAGTTCACTACAAAAGAACGAACATGTCAATTTCCAACATCGAACTATCTATTGTTTTTTTTTTCTTTTTCTTTGTTAAGGTGTACTATATATTGTCTTGGAACACTGAGCAACTTACTTAGATTAAAAAAAAAAATCTGAGAAAAACTAGTAAATAAGTTTATTTCATTGCTAACAAATTTAGCACGTATACTTGGTTACAAAATCAAGTCTCCAAAATCCATTTTTGTATTTGATGATCTAACCTTACGAAAACGAAGCCGTATTGATCATGAAGAAACCAATTGAGTGAGAGTTAGAGGAGATGAGTATTTTGAATCATCAGAAAACATAAGATCGACGATGGTACGAGCAGCAGCTTCCTTAGGATGACCGTAGCGATCCCAGAAAAGATATTTAGTTCTGTCTGAACATAACTTCGACAATGGAAAACAAGGAAGGTCCGCGTTTAATTTCCCAATTCCACAACACGCTGATGTCACGTCAGCAAAACCTGAAATCACAAAATGACAACGTTTTTGTTGTGTTTGGTTCGATCTTGTTTGCTAATTTTTGTTTTTCTTCTAATATAACCACTTTGGTTTGGTACTTGTTTTGTTTTGTTTTGTTTTGCTTTTTTTATCAATCTAGTGACTATTTATCCCTAGTTTTGGTTAGTGGTGTTAACAAAATTTACATAATTTAGACGTACCGTAACGAGCATGGTTGGAGATAATGTCATGTATAGATTTGAAGATATCAAAGTAAGAGTAAGTGATTGAGCTTTGCAACTCTTCTTTGAGGTTTTTCAGCATCTTTATTAGAGCTTCGTTGTACAAACAGGCCAACATGTTTGCCTCTTCGTTGCACTCATGGATCGTCGAGTTCTTCTTTCTGCTCTTCGGCGCGCAACCGAGTTGTGGTATCCCAATTATTAAAAATCTACGTGCTCCAGTCTCGTGAATTGTCTGTTAACGTAATTTATGGAATAAAGTTAGTCATATATATAATAAGCAAGAACACAAATGCTTGATATTTAGTTGTTGTTTTTTTTGCTTACCTTCAATTGCGCTTTGAATTTATCGGCCATCAATTGCGTATAATTTTTAGAATGGCTCTTTTTTCGAAGTTTGAAGGATCGAATATAATACAAAAGATCATTGCTGCCGATGACCACAACGAACAGAGATTTGGATAGGTGAATATGTGCTTTGGATGGTCCAAGCTGACTCGTGAGTTCTTCATAAATAGAGAGCCAATGGTTCAGTTGCTGTGATAAAGGAATAACTTGTCCCTGAGATATTTATTTAAGTAACAGAATTAACAAACAAATAAAGTTGCAATCACTATATTTTTTGTTTGGTTTTTTGCTTTATCCTCTGTTTAATCAAATTACTCCCTGATAAATAATAAAATAAAATATATTGTGCTAAAATCTTTTGACCAACTTTCTGATCGAATTAAAAGCCGGCCATAATCAATACTCTGTTTCCTTCTTTTCAGGATTTTTGAAATAAACTTAATTAACCATGGAAGAAAATATGCATATATTACAACTTTTTTTTTTTTTTTTTTTGAGAAAAGCTACAAATACGAACAAGTCCAAATAATTATATATATTACAACTTACACGAACTATACCGGAGCTATTAAAGATTCCGGCACCGGCGGAGGCAAAATTAACACCTGCCACGGCGGCGAACTCTCTCTCTTTCTTTTTTAGTAAGTCTTTCAGTGAGAGATACGGTGGCGGTAACGATAAACCAAATTTCTCAGCTAACCAGCCAAAAAAAAAAGGTTTCAATTAATTTTGAAAATACTCGAAATCAAAAAAGAAATTTGGAATTTCATAGCAACAATATATTGACAACTAATTGTTACCTTTTTCTAATTTTCAACGTCTAACCATTTATTATAATGGCCAGCACGTGACCCAATCTGCTGAATCAGATTTGACATGAAATACCAAAATAGATGATACCGGAAAAGAAAATAAATAAATCAACTCACCAATGATATCGGCGGCGTTTTTGCCGTTAGAGAATCGTCCGGTGGGTTTCTTCTTAGGAAAATCGATGCCGTTATGTGGATAATTAGCTTTGGCTAGGGACATTGTTAAGTAAATATTGTTTCCGGCATCAACCAACGAATCTCCGAACACATATACTCCTGGAATCGAAGCTAGTTTTCCGGTTAATGCTTCTAAACCGGGAATTGAATCGAACCGGAGTAAACCGAGGAATAGGAGGAAGACAATGAGGAACGGTCTGTTGTTCGCCGGCATCTTTTTTATTTTCCGGCGAACTCTTTTTGCTCCGAGGCTCTTGGAGTTGAAAGAGAACTGCAAAACTTGGTGTGGTTTATATAGAGAGAGGAGACGTGCTACATTTATTACAAAATTAATCAAAAGAGAAAAGGTTTATAAATTCTCCCTCATGTTTTGAGAGATCGGGAAATACTTTTTTTTTTTTTTTTTGAAACCGTATCGGGAAATATTTACTCTGGTTTTTACTTTTCTTCTTTTATTGTTCATTTACTCTCTTTTAACTTGCTCTCAATTTTTACCAGTCTGAGCCTGAAAAATAAAGCATACTTTTCTTCGGAACAACACACCCACACCGTTGCGAACGTCCTCCAGTTTTTAAAATTCAACATTTTCCTCCACACTTATTTTTGGTCTGTTCACTTGATTACAACAATTGAACATAAATTGTTTGGATATTAAAATCCATAATTTTAAAAATATTCTATAAATTCAAGTTGATAAATGTACGAACACACACAATAATCATGAAAATTATTGAGCAGTTGACCAAATGATTTCTATACCATAAAAAAAAACCTTCACATAGAAATTATTGCAAACTGTTGACCCACATTTTTGGGGATTTCAGCATGTTACTATTTGAAAAAAAAATTAACTAATATATCGTGGAATGACACCCCTTTTTCTATTCTTTCAAATAGTTTTTTTTTTTTTTAAGGTTTGGTCCGAGCTGATCATGTGAATGGGTTAATCCGTGCTTAACCGCCCAACACAAATAAAAACTAATACGACTATGTAGTATTTTAGATATTAATTAAGAAAATGTTGCAACATAAATTAAAATATTATATAGTCCAGTGATTTTCAAAAATATATCTAAAAACAGTTGGACTATATATATACTGTTTTGTTTTTTTGTTAAGGTGAGAACACTGGGCAGTTAACCACTTAAATAAAAAAAAAAATCTGAGAGAAAAGCTAGAAAATTAATATAAATTCATTGCTAACAGATTTAACACGTATACTTGGTTACAAATCAAGTCTCCAAAATCCATTTTTGTATTTGATGATCTAATCTTTCGAAAACAAAGCTGAATTGATCATGAAGAGACCAACTGAGTGAGAGTTAAAGGAGATGAGTATTGTGGATTATCAGTCAACATAAGATCAACGATGGTACGAGCAGCAGCTTCGGTGGGATGACCGTAGCGATCCCAGAAGAGATATTTGGTTCTGTCTGAACATAACTTTGACAAAGGAAGACAAGGAGAGTCCGCGTTTAAGTCACCACTTCCACAACACGCTGATGTCACGTCAGCAAAACCTGTAATCATAAAACGACGACACCGTTTTGTTTTTTTCTGTGTTAGATACTTCATGGTTCGATCTTGTTTGCTATAATGTATTTACTTTTGTTTTTTTGCTATCATTACTTCGGTTCGGTACGTGGAGGATCATGTGTGTCCCCTCATTTTTAATAATGATTCCACTTTGGAACTTTCGGTTGCTTGGCATTTGTTGTTTTACTTTTTAAAATAAAATATATATTTTTCTATATTAGTTTTATTCTTTTACATTTTAGAAAAAAAAATGGGGCAGTATGAACAAAGAAGATGCCAAAAGAAATCAAAAGTGTTTTCAAATAAAATAATTGGAAATTCTTCTTTCCAATTATATATGTATTTTATGTGAAGTAAAACATTAAATGGATTATTCCATCTTTGAAAAGTTTTAACAAATAATAAACAAAAACAAAACATAATTGAAAAAATGAACCAAATTTGTTCATTTTAAATTGAAAATAATTTTTATATTTACCAAGCTATTCTTTTTTTTTTTTATCAATATAGTGACATGCATTATGAACGGTTAAATTTGGTATAACTCACAATTTCGTTATATATGATTTGGTTCCGTTCAATTTTTTATCCATAGTTTTCACTAGTGTTAATTAATGACAAAATTTAATACCCAAAATATGCATATTGTAGACGTACCGTAACGGGCAGGATTGGAGATAATGTCATGTAAGGACTTGAAGTTATCAAAGTACGAGTAAGTCATTGAGCTTTGTGACTCTTCTTTGAGTTGTTGCAACATCTTTACTTGAGCTTCGTTGTACAAAGAACACCACGTATTTGTCTCTTCGTCGCATTCATGGATTGTCGAGTTCTTCTTTCTTAAACCTGGTGTGCAACCAATCTGAGCTACTCCGATTACTAGAAATCTACGTGCTCCAGTATCGTAAATTCTCTGTTAATACAATTTCATAATTAATTAATATTTATTTAATCAATTTCTAAAAATAATTATATATGTAACCAAGAACACAAGTGTTAGATGTTCAAAATTTTTGTATTTACCTTCAATTGCTCTTTGAGTTTATCAGCCATTGATAGTGTATATTTTTCAGCATCGGTCTTTTGTCGAAGTTTGAACGATCCAAAATAGTCGAAAATATCGTTACTGCCAATGACCACAGTGAATAGAGATTTGGATATGTGAATTTGTGCCTCGGATGGTCCAAGCTGATTCAGGATCTCCTCATGAATGGAGAGCCAATGGTTCACTTGGTGTGATAAAGGAATAGATTGTCTCTGAAACATTAAAAATAAGTTGTTAAGAATCAAATAGCGGGGATAGCTCAGTCGGGAGAGCGTCAGACTGAAGATCTGAAGGTCGCGTGTTCGATCCACGCTCACCACATTTTTATTGTAATTATTTTAAATTCTCTGATGATAATAAAGGAAAACACGTTGTGCTTGAAATCTTCCGCCCAACTTTTGGTCCGAAATTAATGCCAACCATCGAATCAATACTCTATTTCATTATTTTCCAGCATTTTTAAATTAATTTTTATATATTATGGTAGGGAATAATAATATGTATGTAAATATATAAATAACTTACAAGTTCATGGTCGGAACTGTTGAAGATTCCGGCTCCGCCGGAAGCAAAATTCACACCTGTCACGGCGGCGGATTTTCTCTCTTTCCTTTTTAGTAAGCCTTTCAGTGAGAGATACGGCGGCGGCAACGGCAAACCAAATTTCTCAGCTAATCGACCAAAAAAAACAAAATTAAAATTATTTCCCCAAAATTACTACACCGGTATATGATATGATATTCGGAATGTCATAGCAACAATTTCGAAATATATTAACAGCTAATTGTAAGAATATCACATCTAATTTACTTTTTTTTCCCAACGTCTAACTATTATTTTCATAATTTATGAGTGAATATAATTTAATTTTAGTGGCCAGCACGTCACGCTATCTAAATCAAAACCAATCATGGCCTGACATAACATAAACATACCAAACACTAATACTTTCATCCCCATATCCACAAAAAAAAAAAAAACTGACACCGTAGAATAAAAAAAAAACTCACCGATAGCATCGGCGGCGTTTTTGCCGTTACAGAATCTTCCGGTGGGTTTCTTGTTCGGAAAGTCGACGCCGTTATGTGGATAATTAGCTTTGGATATTGAAATTGCTAAGTAATTATTGTTTCCGGCATCAACCAACGAATCTCCGAACACGTACAGTCCCGGAATCGAAGCTAATTTTCCGGTTGCTGCTTCTAAACCGGGAAATGAATCGAACCGGAGTAAACCGATGAAGAGGAGAAAGATGGTGAGGAACGGTCTGTTGTTCGTCGGCATGTTTTTTTTTCCGGCGAACTCTTTAATTTGGTTTTGTTTCTCCGAGGCTATTGGAGTTGTAAGCGTAATGTAATCTTAGTGTGGTTTATATAGAGAGGGAGAAGAAAATGTGAATTTGACTTTTTTTAAAAATAACAATATTGGCAAAGTAATATAAAATTGATAATGTGAAAAGAGGAAAATATAAAAATGAAGGAAGAGGCAGCTTTCTTTTGTTGTCCTTGTCAGACTGTTCATGTCACTCCATGGTATTTTCTGCGACTGTTAAGGCAATTTCATTTTGGTAATTACAGTGTTTTACTATATTGCACCGAAAACATTGAATTTGAACCATTTTATATCTCTATATATCATCTTTGCATATGAATCATATTAACTTTCTTTATATTGCTCTAATTTTATCATATATTTTTAAGACAACCATTTTGAGGTGAATTTGATATACAACGAATACTGCTACAAATTTTATGGTGCCTTTTATTTACATAATTTTGATATGTAAAAAAAGAGAGTAAACTTTATAACAATTACCAAGATAAAATTGTAACTGTAAATTTGTTGCAAAAGGTCTCAGAAAACTAATAATTTGAAACGCGGAGAGTATCTTAAGCTATTTTTTACTCGTAAAATATAATTTACTATCATCCTACATAATTAGTTTTTATCATGCGATGCGAAATCATCATCATGTGGTCATATGATAAAAGTAGGGTTTTTTTGACGAAATGTTGAAAAAAAAAGAGATTGAGTTTGATCCGACTTGCAATCATTGTGAGAATACATGATCATTTTCAATTATTTTCATTTGCTTACTAGTCAAACTATATTTTTTTTTATCATTCCAAGCCATATAATAATAATATCTTTATGGATGTTCTTTCTTGTACTAAAGTGGTGATGTGGTGATGTGCAGTTCTAGGGCTGGTAACTATTATTCGAGATCTAAGATCCGATCCGGCATCCATTTCAATCCAATCCGAAAAATAGGATATCCGGAACAGGCGGATCCGTATACGGATCCGGTTTTATTATATATATTAAAAATATTAAAAAATATTAAAAAAGTAATATATATATTAGTATTTTATATAAAATTATATGTAAAAATTAAATTTAAAATTATTTTGTGTATAGAATATGTCAAATTGTTTTAAAAATATTATTCTAAGTTTAAATTTTGTATTTTTGTATTTTTTTAACATTTTTTAAAATTATTTTAATTAAAAAAATAAAAATAAAAAACTCGGATCCGGATCTGGATCCGGATATCCGAAAACCACGGATCCGAATCCGGATAATTGTAGCACGGATTCGACGGATCCGGATACCCTGAAAATCCAGAATATCCGGATCCGTCCCAGCCCTAAATTGTGCACCACTAAAACTTCCATCGTATTTATTTATTTTAGTCCATACAATCCTCCATTATCTTATATATGTAAATTATATACTTTTTTGGTAAATATTTTTTTATATAAACTTATTATTGGTGTGTTGAATACTTGAGTGAATGATAGTGATAATGATATGAGTCAAACAAAATCGAGGAGGGACGCGTCTAACGAGTAATTACATAAAAGTAAAGCTTATGAGACAAAAAAACCTAACTTCTGGCCCGATTAAGTTTGGTTGGTTAATTAGAAGGATTCTAGCTAAATTAGATTATAAAACTTAGATGTTTAGAGTTAGGTTCATACTCATTTTCATCTGTCAGATCAGTAAAGGAACAAAAAAAAAAATTGATGCCTCGCTTCATGAACCGATTTGGAAAGTCATTTTAATTTAAACGCGTGTTGTCCCTTTGAACAATTGTATATTGGATTTTGTTTTTGCGTTGAATATTGAGAAGTAATTATACTTAAATCCGTCCATGTATATATATGAAAAATGAGCATTTTTTGTTTTGTTCGCGATATGAAAAACGAGTTAGTCTCCATGATTTGAGGTGTAGTGGGAATATGGGATTGTTATCGACGCGTAAGGAATTTACGACTTTTACGTTATTGTTAGTAGTACTGAATAATACAAAGCTTTCAGTTTTTTTTTTTTTAATAGTAAATTATTTAAAAGAATCCATTGTAAGTCCACAACTAAAAAGCTACTTCAATCTAAAGGAAAAGTGTTTTCACAAATAAAGACACTTCACTTATTGCAATTTCAGATTCGATTTATTGACTCACTAGTCCTTCCTAAGGCTAATAATATCCGTATAAAATTATGAAAAAAAAGAGACATATATTTGTTTTTCTTTTTGCTAATCGAGATAGATTATAACCCCAATCCCGTAATAACCATGTGAAAAATCAGATATTTTTACCATTTACAATTCTACAGTAACTATGTAAAAAAGTTAACGATCGAAGTCGATAATTGATGAGATCGGATCTTTAGTCTAGAGTCTAGACCAACATAAAAATATCTCACTATTTTAATAACTCAACTTGTGAACCAACACGATTTGGTTTATAAATATTATTTCGCTAATGCAAGTTTGCTCATTATCATATTTATACAATTTTGTGGAACTACATAATGAAACTAAAAACACATGTCCATGTTTGTAATGTAAGAAAGACAAAAAAAAAATTGTTTATCTATTAACTTCGATTTGTCTAGTTTAGGCTTAGATATACTAGACTTTGAAATTTATTTTTAAAAAAATATGAAATTAAAAGTCTCTGTACTTGTTGTAGGTGGTCACTGTCAGTTTGTCCCCGTGTCAACTAATCCCCGCTATACAGAAATCCAGAGATTGCGAGAAAGACCTTATCATAAATAAATAGCCCCTATATTAATTGATTGCATTCACATAAATAAAAACAACAGAAACAGAGATCGTTCATACATACCTCGATCAGGTTAAAATATCTTATTTTAGTATCACAATTTAATTTTTTAAAAAAACGATTTTTTTTTTTTGAAAAAAAAAAAAAAAGGATTTAGTCGAATACTATTGCATTTTTTTTTTCTATATTTAAAAAAAAAAATATATGTTAAAATATTCTTTGAATATGCATGACAATGTTTGTCCTTTGATTGACACAAATATTTTTGGTTTTTTTTTTGCTAAAACACAAATATATTTATTCGTATGAAAATTTTCTTATAGTCGAGAATGACTTGTATTTCTTTCTCGACGACTTTGTAAATATACTAATATATCGAAATCATTATTCTATAATATCCAGCTATAGGACTATACTATTTAGAGCTGGTTATAGTTTCGAGTACTGTTTAATTAATTCGTGTACACATTAGGCTAGTGCAGCTAGAAATAGTATACACCCTTTATATCAAATCATCAATCAGTTTTAATATCCTTCCTCTGTTTTTTTTGTTTGATTTTGGATCTTAAATATCAATATATATCTCATATCTGATAACAAAATCAACCAAATCATATCCGGTAATTAAAATTTAGCAAGGTTTGGATTTCAGTCTGATGTCGGTATACTCTGTCAAAACATATCACTCATAAGGAAGATTTTTTTTTTTTTTTTTTTTTANTTTTTTTTTTTTTTTTGATAAAGACACTCTTAAGGAAGATTTGCAAATAACTACAAGTTTTATTTGTTTTTTCGAATTAGTTTAATTTTATTTTTCTTCGGGTATAAGATGATCAAAACACTGATTTATTTGTTGGTACTATAAAACAGAATTGGACACTCTAACCTAATGTTATATAACCTTGCACGTTTGTGGCATTATCTAGATAAACGATTAATTAACAAAACCTCCCGATTTTTGTTTAGTCTGTGCAACAAATATACTGTCTACCTGTAATCTTAGTATCTAAACATTGATTAATTTAGCGGACACCATCACTAATTAATACATCAACGGATCAACGATATATATATATATATATATATATATTATAAAAAAATATAAATGTAGATAAGATGGTACCTTGGGAGTTAGATCCACCATAAAACGTGGGATTTCTTGCCTGAATTGTTGCATCTACACGGTTATATATATATATATATATACTTTTTTTAATATCCTATCAATTTTGAGTATGAACAGAATTTTGACAAATAACTTTTTATTAAACCCACGATATGGATTAAAGTCTAATGACTAAATAATCCACATACATTATTTTTATACAGTTTGTAGTCGATTCCATAGTTATAATGAGTTTATGCCTTTAGTCCTAGTTCGTAACCCAATACCACTAGTCATCGTTTTTTCCATTAAAAAAACAATTTTTTTTTATAATATAGATTAGGGACGTGCTCTGCTCGTCAAACCATAGTTTATAAATAATTTTGGATTTTTTTATTTGTAACTTTATCTACTACGTGGAAGGTTATATTAATGACTAATGTCGTACCTGCAACTAAAATATGAAATTATAACTTTTCTGATTGTTGCCACCATAAATATTATATTAGTATACAGATCTTCGTTCCCTCGACAGTCATATTGCATTCACCTGATTTTTTTTGTTGTTACAACTTATAAGTCAATGTTGTAATCCAGGTTAGTTAATTTCAATGTTCGGTTATCGTGTGGACTACGGTTGAGTTAGGGTCTTCGGTCACTTCCTTCGTGGGCTTTATTTTGAAGCTTGAGAGCTAATCTTCAAACCGGCCCAGTAAGTATATTGTATATATGTACATGACTAGCATTCCATAGTGCATTTAAAAAATCTCAATATCCATTTCATATTAATTTGGAGATTATTTCATGCATGCCTTTAAAATTTGAAAATTGAAATGTAAGCTTTAGTGGTAATTAGCTTTACTACATTGTCGGCCATAAAATGGCAATTGAATAACATAATTCGATTAAAAGTTTTGATAAAAGGTTTAATTCAAATTCCACATTCGCTTACCAAAACTTATCTGCGATAATTCGAATTTTGTCACTGTAGTTTTTATTATGATTGGTTATTAGAGACGTTTTAATGACAAAAACACGGTCTTTTACGAATCATAAAGATTAATCTGGATTTCGACCCAAAATTTCTCTAAATTAAAAAAATAATACTGCCCAAAATTAGGTTTGAAACTTTATTTCATCTGAAAAGAAATCTAAGAGTTCATTTCAAATGATTCAATCTTCAAATGGTTGAAGAAAAAAAATAATTTCAAGTGTTCAATTACATTAAAAAGAAAATTTGTTGATATGCGATAAATTGTGCATCGCTGAAGGTCAAAAAGTAACGCATAATGTTTTGATGATTGTGGGGCCCGTTAGTATTATCTTCTTCCACGAAGCAGCTCCTCGCTATCTTCTAAATCGTCAGATTCTCTAGATGTTAGTAATTGGACGGCTTGGATTCATTCAAACTCTAAACACAAATATGTCATTAATTCTTACTGTTAACAAGTAATCAAATACTGTGAATTCAGCCGTTAATGAACTTATTATAAGACAAGTTTTTTTTGGGTTGGGTACCGGCTCGATCTCGCTTTTTAATTAATTTAAATTAGTTTTGGCTTTGAATATAAATATTAGGTTATTAAAATATTTCAGAGTAATAATTAATTATTGGAGAAAAAATATTTCAACTCCATTCACGCCGTTTGGAGTTTTGCATGCCACGCGCGTTCGCAAGTAACTTAGGGACATTTCAGCATATTTGTAAAACTCTTGTTTTCCTTGTCATAACATATTTGTCCAGTATAAAATCCTTTTTTATATATATATTTATGTAAACAAGAAAATTAATGGTTGTTGCATGTATCTTAAGGTTATAAGCTGCTGTCTGCCAGAGTAAGAAGTGATGCAGTTGGTGTAAATCAATGTAGAAATATGATTGGTGACTTGGTGTGTTATTAGCATACTGTGGAAAAAATATCGAATGGTGAATGAAAATTACAAAAACCAGTTTGTTTTATGCTGAAAAAAAAAACCAGTTTGTTTTATATGTTTTTTCAGTAGATTAAAAAAACTAGAAAAATCCGTTAATTCGTTTGGATAGCCGAACGAAGAATTAGTTTAATGCCAAAACAAAAAAAAAATAATAATGGTTCTCTTAGAAATCTTTTTATTTACTCCAACATCATGACCAAAACTGAATAAAACCTAAATTTTTTTTTAAAAAAAACAGATTATTATAAAACTCAAAACCTAAAACCATAAACTATTTCACTGCATTAAATCTACCTATATGAACAATTATGTTGGTTGCAAATAATTTTTGTCTTCTTTCTTTTCTTCATTTTTTTCACTGATAAAATTTTCCAAACGTTAAGATGTAATTTGCTGGTGGCATGGAATCGTAGGCTCCATAATATCATAAGGTGGAACTCTTCTCGGGCCTGTTTTTATAAAAACCCCAAAGTTTGTATGGTTCTCCACGTGATTATTTGATGAATTCAAATGACATATTTTGCATGGATGTAAAATATGCGATACCACAAGTCTCGTCACTTTCATCATTTGAATTATAGCGGGTTAATTAGTATTCGACTCTTACGTATATTTGATATTTTTCTTGTTTAAGACAGTTTTACTGCAAACAACTATCCTAAAAAAAAAAAAAACCAAAAAAAAAAACGAAATGCATAGTAATTGTTTTGTTAGTCAAGTTTTTCTAAAAAAAAACTATCCTAAAAACGAAATGTGACATGATCGTGTCACAACCATTTGAAAATGTGACCGTAATCTAAAAACTTTACGTATGTGAATGACAAATTTAATTATTTAAATGTTGAAGGAAATAGACATGTCAAATATATTATTAAAAGATTAGCAAAAAAAAACAAATACACTGTTAAAACAACGCATAGTAATTGTTTTGTTAGTCAAGTTTTTCTTTAATAGATCTTCAGTACATATATACATTGACTTTGGTAGAATCAAGACAAACTTCTAAAACATATTTTGGTGAAATAACATAATAGTCGAATCCAAATTTTACATAGATCAACCTCTTAAGAAGATTAAAGTTTAGACGAAAGATAACAATTACACCTTAGGAGAACAGCAATTGGATTAAGATTAGCAGCATCAGGTCTCCTTAAATTTAATTTTAATTATATTTCATACCATTTTAGCAATTTGCCTATGAACTTCTCATACCATTGAGAGAATATTTTCTAGTAAAAGTGGTAGGCTGTACATTTTGGCAAAAAGGATGGGACAAAAAAAGGTGACACTTTTGAAATGGGCGTCGTGTCAAATTTTTGTTCGCAAATTCGCATAACTCCAAGTTGCACATTCTCTTAAGTCTTAAGTTTTATTTTTCTTCCTTTTTTCTGCTAATCCTTTTTTCTTCTTTTCATAAGTCTTAGGAGTTACTGTAAACTGTAAAGGGTATTTTGTGGTCAGAACAAAAATAAATCTAGAAAAAAATAGTTTCCCGACAATCAACTAAAAGAGCATAATCACAAACAATAATGACAGTTCAAATTTTGTACTTCAATATAAATGTTACATTTAAAGCGTTTTATAATTAGTCTTGGTAATTGCAAAGGCAGATACATGATCATCTTCGTTTTAATTAAATCTATAAATTATAATTCCGTTAGCTTTGATTATGTAACTTTAAAGTGTAAATGGATTTCAGTAAATTCTTTTATAAAAGAAAATACTTTACCAAATGAATGAATTAAACTCAAGAGCCTAGTGTACAGTCTAAGCTAGATGACGTGGAAAATATAATATAATTATCAAATAAAGAATTAACTAGCCGGGCAACGGGCAGTAGCTAACGTCGTCTACTGACGCCGTTTACTTCCCGCAGGGTTTAAACTTTAAAGAATCAATCATCAGAAAAATACAGCAGTATTCCGAACCTACGGCTCAGACTCAGGTTCGGTGACCCCAAAATTTCTTCATTTTCCTTCTTTCTCTCTCCTACCCGGAAAGAAGCAGAGAGAGAGAGTAAAAAAATAGAAAGTTGCAGAGACCTTAGCTGTAGAGAGAGAGAGAAAGGAATTGGGTGCACTGAGTTCGATAGAGAAGGTCGAATATGAGTCAGATCGTGAGGCGGCGGAGGAAAGGGCGTCCGTCCAAGGCGGATCTGGCGCGGCGTAGGAGTTCGTCGCCGGCTGAATCGGGGTATGAGCTCCGGCGAGGTCAAAGGCGGCGGAATGTGAGATACAACTTCGATTTCGACGATTACCTCGACGAGGAGGAAGAAGAAGAGGAAGAGGAGGGAGACGACGATGTGGAAGAGGAGAGGAGGAGGCAGAAGAAGCTGAAACAAGTTCTCAAGCTGAATCAGAGCCGAGCCAGAGCTGACCCTCCGACCAGGAGCCGAGGAAGAGCGGCGGCGCGTGCGAGGCACGCGTCAGACTATGAAGGAGGAGGAGGAGAAGAAGAAGAAGATGAGGATGAAGCAGAGGGAGAGGAGGAAGATGATTATGAAGACGCGAGTGAGAAGAAGCAAGTGAAGAAGAGAAAAATTAATCGCCGCGAGGAAGAAGATGAAAAGGATTACGATGAGGAAGAGGAGGAGGAAGAAGATCACGCAGATTCCGATGAAGACAATGATAAGGTATGTACGGAAACCCTAGAAATTTGGTTCAGTCTTCTTCTTCTTCTGTGTATATATATAGGTTTCTCTCTCTCTGGTTCTTCCTTGTAATGGGAGTATGTTGGGGATGTGGGAGATAATTAAACTGTCGGGTCAACTGTCAAAAACTAACTTATGCTGTCTCACTCCTTCTCTCTCTCTCTTCCCACAGAATCTGATCACGCTTCCACCTTTCTCTCTCCATACCCACATCTTTTACTCTTTCTCTCTATCTCTCTCTCTCTCCATACACACATCTTATCTTTCGCTTTCTCTGTCAATCACTTCTGTTTATTTGTCTGGATTCAAGGGGGAATTCAAGGACAATTTGAGGTTTCTGATATGTTTCTCCTGTGTTTTCGACAGGAAAGGAAGAGGAGCGCTTCTGGTTCTGGTATGCATTATTGTCTTACTTGGTATTGAGCTTCGATTATCATGACCAATCTTCATCTGATTTGGTCATCGTTGTTGTTGATTAGGGACTCAATGTGGTCATTCTTCAGAAGCAACACCTATCCTTGATAAGAAGTCGTTAGAGTTGATCCTTGACAAACTTCAGAAGTACACAACTTGAATCCTTTTTTTTTTTTGCACTTGTGTGCTGCGATTTCGTGACCACATTGTTTAGCTTATCTTACTTGATTTTTTCAAACAGGAAAGACATCTATGGTGTGTATGCAGAACCGGTTGATCCTGAAGAGGTAATGGATGTTCCCTGTAGTAATCCCTGAGTAATGTGTCCGGAAATTGGAGTTATTTTTAAGTTTTATTTGATATTTTTTGGGTTTGTATCTGCAGCTTCCTGATTATCATGATATAATAGAGCATCCCATGGACTTTTCCACAGTGAGGAAGAAGCTTGCAAATGGATCATATCCTACATTGGAAGAGCTTGAGGTGTGTGATAAATTTGTTTCTCAAGTTTACAAGGCTTATGGTGGAGTGCTTTTACATGATGAACTGATTTTGTAGCTTTTCAGGGTATGCTTCTTTGTAGAATAACATTGCTCTAGTGTAGTTGCTAGGATCTTTTATTAAATCCATCATCTATACCTTAGCTTGACTTCTTTTGCTAAGCTGGGTTTTGGAATTGTATTTCTTGACTGCAGAGCGATGTCTTATTGATTTGCTCAAACGCGATGCAATACAATTCCTCAGACACTGTGTACTATAAACAGGTAAATGATATTTTCATTTTCTCACACCAATCTTCTTTCTTTGCAAATTAGTTTCTACTTTCTGCCTGCTGGCATTTTGAACACCTTTTTTCTTTAATGAAATTACTTCTACCAGGCAAGGACTATTCAGGAAATGGGGAAGAGAAAGTTCGAGAAGGCAAGGATCAAGATTAAACGTGCTGAAAAAGAGCTTAAAACAGAGGAAAAGGTAAAACCTGGCAGCTGTGGGAAGAAGCAAGTGAGACAGCCTTTCAGTCGGAATGGTCTTCTAGAGCCCGTTGGTTCTGATTTCTCTTCTGGTGCAAACCTTGCTACTGGAGGAGCTTCCCAAAACGAGCCTGTTTCAACTCAAACCGGCGGACATGAAAAGCACAGCTACATGGATGTGCTTTTCGAGGGAAACACATCCTTAGTAGACAATCTGGAGAAAGCAGAAGACTTATCATCCGGTATGATTCTTTGTTGTAGATTCTAAGAGAAATGGCTATTGTCTTGTGCCTCTCTCTCCAAAAAGAGTTTCTTTCCTTGTGTCTAAAGACAATTTGGTATTTTTCCCTCTTCTCCTTTTCTAGGAAAGGGTCTCTTTGGTAAGTGTGGGAGGAAGCTGTCGGTTGTGGAGGAAGACCGCCGTGCAACTTATGGCAATTCTGATCCTCAGGCCGATAGATCGGAGTCCATATTCACAACATTTGAGAGTGAAATCAAGCAGTTTGTGGCTGTAAGTGATGCTCATTATCTCCAAAGTCTCATTCTGCTATGTTCAGTCTCTTCTATGATTGCTTAACCTTCTGGACTAAATCTTTTCCCGTATCATCAGGTAGGGCTTCATGCAGAACATGCATATGGTAGGAGTCTTGCGCGTTTTGCTGCGTCTCTTGGACCCGTTCCATGGAAAATAGCTTCTCAGCGAATCGAGCAAGCACTACCTGCAGACTTTAAGTTTGGTCGGGGATGGGTTGGAGAATACGAGCCGCTTCCTACACCAGTACTTCTATTTGAAACCTGCACACCTAAAGAACCACCCAAAGAAGCATCTATGTTTTCGAAGCCACAGTCAAATGCTGCTGCAAAGAAGAACGAGGCACTGTTTAATACTCCTGTAACTGCCAAGGAACAACAGGGTAACAGACCCGTTCGAGATGGAAACCGTGCATTCCCGTTTCCAACATCTGTTGGGACTGTGTCAGAAGGGAGTCCATCTTCTGTTGCTACTCAAGAAGGAAACCTAAAATCTACGAGCCAGCATGAATATCGAAATCTTTCTCCGCTAGATTTTGTCAAGCCTCAAAATAGGATTTCTCAGCTAGTAGAACTGAATCTACCACCACCAGCAGAACAAACCAGTTCCGGTTCTGCTTGTGTTTCGAAAAACCGAAGCTTTGAAAAATCAGATACAGTGGCATCGTACAGGTCATCAAGTGACATGATGAGGAACATGACTCCTACAGATTCGGATCCTTACAAGCACCAGATGACTACTAACGGGATTTTCCCTGTTGGATTGAGTAATGGCAAAGTCTCGACTGCTGCGAACAACAGAATGTTTGATCTTTCTACTGATTCTGCGAATCAAATGAGTCGAGCAGCAGCAAAAAGTTCACAACAGCCCACGAGACAACAGAGTCAAAGCCATGGCGAACAAGCACAACTGGTAAGAAACTTCAACGAAAAGGCTAGAACACAGCATAACACCAATGCTCCACCAGATTTTTCGTCGCCACAATCCGCAAGAAGTGAAGATTCGAGCAATGCTTCTGTAGCAGCAGCACGAGCATGGATGTCGATAGGAGCTGGAGGGAATAATAATAATAAACAAACATTTGAAAGTCCTAGTATTCCGAAAAGCAGCCAGATTTCTGCAGAGTCCGTGTATAATCCATCAAGGGAACAACTCCACCAACAAGCTTTTAAGCCGAGAGGCCCCGAAGGAACACAGTTCCATCCTCAAAGGAATGGTTTCCCTTTCCAGGCCTTTGTGCACCAGCCGGTTCACAGGATGACAAACGGAGGATCCCAACCATTTCAGAACAACGGGCCAGTTGTTTTCCCTCAGATGGCCGCTCCAACTTCTGATTTTACAAGATTCCATGTCCAGTCTCCATGGCGAGGAGGCATCACCCCACATATTCAGTTAAAACAGAGACAAGAGAATCTCAATCTCCCACCAGATTTGAACATAGGAGTCCATTCGCCTGATTCTCCTGCAAAACAGTCTTCTGGTGTTCGTGTCGATTCCCAACAGCCTGATTTGGCGCTACAGCTCTAAAAGAAAAGCGATAACGCGTAATGGAAATGTGATTGAGAACACAAGCCAAGAGTTGTGTAACCAGGTGAGTCTACATGTGAATCAACATCTTTATTTAGGCTTCTTTATTTTTTTTGATGTGGTTAGTTTTGGTTTGAGATCCAGGCCGGTTTAGAGTCATCAGTATAGTGGTCTTAGAGTTGAATTTGGGAGAATGTTTATTGATATCGACACACCGGTTAGCTAATTATTTTCCTAACTTAGATGTTCAATCAAACCAATCTAGTTTTCGATTCACCTGAAAGTCTTTGGTCTTCCTACAAGTCTCTGTTTGTTACATAAATGGATATTATATAATATGATAATAATATGACCATAGTGAAAGTTGTCTGGCCGAGTCTTCGTTTCTAAATTATGGCGCACACAAAGTGGGTCGCGTCATTTGCTTTCAAAGATGGACAAGTATTTTATGTATTTGTTCAAAGATAGAAAAAGACTCCATAAGGCATTTATTGATAAATAATTAAATATGCATTAATGAGTCAGAAGAGCATGTAACTAAAGTAATCCATTTTTTTTTTGTTATCAACTGTCAGTAATAACTATATAAGCTAATCTCCGGATTCTCGTTGGAATTTGATATACACCTACTTGTACATATTCTTACGAATCTGCGACCATATAATTACAAGCGATACTATCTCAAAAATGATTATGGTTAACCTGAAGAATTGTAGGATGAGTAAAAAAACTCTCCAAAAATTAATCTCATATTTGATTTTTGATTGTTGGGTTGAAATCGAAAGTTTTTAAAATGGATTAATAGCACAGACAGTTGTTTTATGAAAAAATATGTTATTTTTGAAAGTTGAAACATTTGACCAATCCTGTAAAAAAAAGCTGTTTTCTACAATTTGTACAAAGCTAATTATGTATAAAAAAATAAGTCGTATGATCCAATCCTTATTTTTGTTTTCTATACATGTATTAAAAGAAGACAGTTCACGTTGAATGTGGTAGCATATTACATAAGCGCGTACAAGTGTCATTGCTTAAAATAGAATTAGTGAGAAAAAAACAACCGATAATCCGATCTTATGAGTTGTCTTTTAAAGACTTGTGTTGTGTCCAGAGAAACAAACACTGTCAATTTATCTATCTCTCTCCTCCTTTTATTTATATCTCTTTTATTTCTTGTTTTTTCCGTTGTAACTTTACATCGTATATTACCAAAGTTACCTCTTCTCTTCTTGTTGCTTTTTCCCTCTTTGTGTCATCATTTTGTCACAGAGGAAACAGTAAATAAAAACGAGTCACAGAAAATATTTTTTTACGATGGCCGAACTTGGGGGGTGAAAATCACTCTGTGGGTCCCACCTTTCTCAAATTCCCCCCATAAGCCATCAGTGGTCCCCACATTCCGACGATCAATTACACACAGGAAAAAAACAAAAAATAATAAATAAATAAATACAAACTCTGTTTTTTCTTGTTCCTTTTCTATTGAGACGGCAAGGGAACACAAGAGTTAAAAGAGCTATGATCCTGTACGGTGGAGGAGGAGCAGGGAAAGACGGTGGATCCACCAATCAGGTATCAGACGGAGGAGGAGTGTTACTGAAGAAAGGGCCATGGACGGCGGCTGAAGATGAGATACTTGCGGCGTACGTTAGAGAGAACGGTGAAGGAAACTGGAACGCCGTTCAGAAAAACACAGGCTTGGCTCGTTGCGGCAAAAGCTGCCGTCTCCGTTGGGCCAATCACCTCCGTCCAAATCTCAAGAAAGGCTCTTTCACCGCCGACGAAGAACGTCTCATCATCCAGCTTCATGCTCAGCTCGGTAACAAATGGGCTCGCATGGCCGCTCAGGTACACACAACTATTCTCTCTATCTCCATATGTATATATATATACTAGATGTTATCCCGCGCTATACCGGAAAAAAGAAAAAAACTGATCTTCTTTTGCAACTTTTTGTTAAATAGTTGCCGGGAAGAACAGATAACGAGATCAAGAACTATTGGAACACGAGGCTGAAACGCCTTCAACGCCAAGGACTTCCTCTTTATCCTCCAGATATTATCCCTAACCATCAACTCCATCCACATCCCCAACATCATCATCATCATCATCATCAACAACATCAACAAATGTATTTTCAACCACAATCTTCACAACCAAACACACCTTCATCTTCTCCTCTTCCATCACCAACACCAGTAAACGCAAATTCCTCATCATCTTTCACTTTCCATACCACAACCGCACCAACCGCTAATCTCCTCCATCCTCTTAGCCCTCACACTCCAACCACACCGCAAACTCCTTCTCAACTCTCTTCCACTCCACCACTTTCTTCTCCTTTATCTTCCCCTCGCAACAACCAATACCCTACTCTTCCTCTCTTCGCCCTCCCGCGTTCCCAAATCAACAACAATAACGCAAATTTCACTTTCCCTAGACCCCCACCTCTCCTCCAACCGCCTTCATCGCTCCTCGCCAAACGCTACAACAATGCTAACACTCCTCTCAATTGCACCAACCGCGTCTCAACCGCACCATTTTCCCCTGTTTCAAGAGACTCTTACACTTCCTTTTTAACATTACCTTACTCTTCCCCTACCGCTCCAACCACTACTTACCATAACACTAACAACAATTACTCTTCCACTCCTTCCTTCTCTTTGAACCCTTCTCCTTCTTCTTACCCTGCAGCAACTTCTTCCCCAAGCTTTCTTCACTCCCATTACACTCCTTCTTCCACCTCCTTTCATACCAACCCGGTTTACTCCATGAAACAAGAGCTCACTTCAAACCAAATTTCCCACATAAATTCCTTTAATGTCAATAACTTCACCGTCGATGAGAAACAGAACAGTACCAGTCTCCACAGACGAAGTAGTAGCTGCAGCCTCTTAGAGGATGTCTTCGAAGAGGCCGAAGCTCTAGCCGGTGGAGGCGGAGGCCGACCTCCCAAACGGAGACAACTCACAGCTTCTCCTCCAAACCACCACAACAGCAACAACAACAACAATGATAACTTCTTCTCGGTTAGTTTCGGACAATATGATTCTTCTGAAAACTTATGTTCCTTACAAGGTAAACTAAAACCGCTCAAAACGCTTCAAGTCTAAATTACACTTCTCTCCGGGTAAAATTTTAAATGTTTTTGACTGAAACGCAGATTTGAAATCAAAGGAAGAAGAGTCTCTTCAAATGAACACAATGCAAGAGGACATAGCTAAGCTTCTTGACTGGGGAAGTGATAGTGGAGAGATCTCTAATGGACAATCATCTGTTGTCACTGACGACAATCTTGTTCTTGATGTTCATCAATTCGCTTCACTATTCCCGGCTGATTCTACAGCCGCCGCAACCGCAACAAACGACGAACACAACAACAATAATAACAATAATTGCTCATGGGACGACTTGCATGGAATCAGCTAGAAAAGTCCGAAACGTATCTACCGACCAAGATCAAGAACTAACGAAGAACAGAGTTCTTGATCTTTGATTGTATTTGTATCATTAAAACTTTTACTTACATTTGTTGCAAATCTTCTGTTTACTATTCAGTGCTATTTGATACCTTACTTAATTTTGTGATTATGGATAAGTTCATGTATTGTTCTTCAAACACCTACTACATACTCATCACTACTTTCCTTAGATTCTCACTAAACGCAGTCGTTTCAAGAAACAGAGCACCGAGCGGTTCCGTTTTTATCTCTTACATTAAATTTGACGAAAAAAGACCGTATTATAAAGGATTTTCTCATTTACAAAACATAGTTAAGCTAATAGATAGAAGCTATTTGGCCAATGGCTTCGGCACGACAAATAGGGCAAGAAGTGTTCTCCTTCAGCCACTTCATCACACAAACTTTGTGGAAAACATGGGAACACCGTAACTCCATGCGACTCACCGTACCCGATAATTCCGTCAGGCAAATCGGACAATCCATCCCGGCCACTCGTTTCGCCACGTGTCTTTTCCAGACTACCCGCCATGGACAAGCTTCTTTTCCCTTGCGACATCCAATGCCCAAAAAATGTTCAACGTCAACTTTAATGTCGACTTCGATTCTAAAACCTCCCGGTCCTCTTCGATGGCTACTCATCTGAATACCGGTTTTGGAGATATGACTTACAAGACGTTCTTGAGTAGAAGGTGCGAGAATCGTTTCCGACAAGACGATTGTAATGTGATCACGGAATGTTGCTTCGTCGACAAGAAACAAGATTGGGATTTTGTGTTCGAGTAATTGAAGCTTAAGATTGGGACGTTGAAGCGGAAACGGGAATATGTGTCTTGAGAGAGTTTCATGGCGAATCTCTTTATTTATCTGATAGTTTACCGACAAGGAAACCGATGCACGGCAATTTGATTTGGCCCGAAAAGCTTTGAGATTAATGCGTTGTTTGGTCGTCACTGTCTCGCGAATACAACTACGGGTTATGGTAACATGGTCCTGTAGCTTGAAGCTGGTCTCCATGACTAATTCGTTGGTACGAAAAAACCCTAACCTTTTCAACACTATTAGATCTTTTGTTTGTCTTTTGATCTTGACTTTGCTCTCTTTTAAGCGTTTACATATATGTATATAGTGCTTTTTTTTTGTTGTTGTTGTTTTACGGTAAGTAAATTCAGGTAGGATTAGGAGGTTTGTATGTTCCAAATTCATTTAGGATTAGTTTTGAAATAATCTCTTGTTTCCTAAAAATTACGGCAGTTTAATGGGGTTTTAAAAAAATAATAATAATAACAATAGATTTTGTTGGTATATTCTACTTAAATTAATTAAGTACCCTTAACGATAAAGTGACAATAGATTAGGGGTTGCACAAAAGAAAAAGAGCTAAGGTTTAAGTTAACCCTCTTTTGTACCAGTCTACCAGACGATATATAAATCCGGCTTTAAATTAACCAAGCATAACCACAATTACCGGTTTAAAACTGAATTGGCAAAAACCAGAATTTTCTAATGAATCTTGGTGTAATAGACAGAAAAAAATTAAAATTACGTAACAAGTTTAATGTTTACAAACCATAAGCTAATAGATAGAAACAGTTTGGCCAAGAGTTTTGGCTCGGCAGATAGGGCACGAAGGGTTCTTCTTGAGCCACTTTATCACACATTCTCTATGGAAATCGTGGGAACACTGTAACTCCATGCGACTCACCTCACTAGATAATTCCGTTAAACATATCGGACAATCCATCGACGTCACTTTTCTCTTCACTCGTCTTGCCCGGACCGAACAAGAAGTATCCTTTCCGTTGTTGGAACATCCAATCCTCACCAAAAGATCCACGCTGACTTTAACGTTGACTTCGATCTTGAAACCTCCTCCTCCTCCTCCTCCTCGGCGGCTGCTAAAATTAACGGATTCCGTTGAGATATAGCTGACAAGACGTTCTTGAGTAGAAGGTGGGAGATACAACTCAGACAAAACAATCATGACGTCAGAAAAGCATTTTTCTTGGGAGACAAGAAACTGTTTCGGGATGTTGTATTCGAGTTCAAGTACAGGACCGGGGCGTTCAAGAGCGATATTGATTTCGTGTCCGTAGAGATCTTCGTGGCGAATCTCTAGATTTGTCTGATAAGTAACGGAGAAGGAAACCGAATCTGATTCGACCTGAAAAGCTTTGAGATGAATGAATTCTTTTGTGGTCTCTTTTTGGAGGAAACAACCATTGATGACTCGATCATTTACGGTCCTTGAAGTTGAGACGTGTTCATGATTGAAGCTGCTCTTCATGGTCGATATGAACCAACCCTAAATCTCTCTCTCTTGAACGATTAATCTTAGATCAGATGATCTATAATTACTTTTCTCTCTTGTGTTGTGTGAAAATATATGCATATCTAAAAGGTAAACTCATGTAGGATTAGGAGGTTTATATTTTTTCCCTTTTTTTCCAAAAAAATATTTAGGGGTTAGTTAATGATTACTCACAACAATGTAATGATTTTTTTACTAAATATACATTTTTCCTCTTTTTTTTGCTGTCACCTTATCAATTTTAATCTCTAAAAATTAAGTCATATATGCAAACTCATCACTATTTCTATATTCTTTATTTGATTTCTTACTTATTTCTGTTCACTACACTTTGATTCTCATAATACCTATAATTAGTTTTATATAGTTTAGAAATTTATTTATATATATATGGATACATATATAAAAGGATTATGTATTCTTTTAAATTTTTTTTTTTTGTAAAACTATGTACGTCTTGTTAAATGGATATCAAGTAAAGATTTCTATCTTTTTATAAATAAAGACTTTAGCGTTAAATAAATTATAATACTTATGTATAGTTAAAGTAAGATCCCAAATCCCGCTATATATAGGATTGGTTATATATCCTACTTTGGCCGTCATATGTGAGTGAAACTTGGACTCTGATATACTATATTAATTTTCATGTGATTTAATTCAAAATTAATTAATGAATAGATTGGTTTATATCATTTATATATTACTTTATATCTCTTTACGCAAATATTCTTAATACGTATAAAGAATTTAGAGAATAAATAGCACAAGGAAAAGGAAACTCTTATAATTATTTAATCAAATCCTTAAAATAATAGATTCCACATCACTAACGGATAATCTTATTCTTGATGTTCATCAATTAGCTTCACTCTTTCCGGCTGATTCTAGAGCCGCCACAACAAACAACGAACACAACATCAACAATGACAACTACTCTTGGGACGATTTTCACGGAATCAGCTACAAAATTCGAAAAAGAATCTATACAACTAACGAAGAACGGAGTTCTTGATCTTTGATTAATGATATGAATTGTTCATCACACGTATCTCTTAAATTAAAAGAAGAAAGAAATTGAAGGGGGAAAAATCGTACTATACAAAATGCATAACAGAGTTTGTGGTTACAAAACATAAAGCTAATAGATAGATGCTGTTTCGCCAATAGTTTGGGCACGACAAATAGGGCAAGAAGCATTCTTCTTGAGCCACTTCAACACACACTTTGTGTGGAAAACATGGGAACACTGTAACTCCATGCGCCTCACCGAACCCGATAATTCCGTCAGGCATATTGGACAATCCGTTCCGGTCACTCGTGTCGCCACGTGTCTATCCCAAACCATTCGCCACGGACAAGCTTCTATTCCCTTGCAGCCACATCCAATGTCCACCAAATGATCCACTTCAACATTAATCTCGACTTCGATCTTGAAACCTCTTCGATAACTCCTGGTCTTGATGGCTTCTAATTTGGAGATAGACGTTACAAGACGTTTCTGAATAGAACTTGAGAGAGACGTCTCCGACAAGACCATTGTGATGTGGTCACGGAAGATTTCTTCGGTGGCAAGAAACAGTTTCGGGATTTTGCGGTCGAGTACTTGAAGCTTAGGATTGGGATCATGTCGAAGCGGTAAAGGGAATATGTGTCCACCGAGATCTCCATTACGAAACTTTCGAGTTTTCCGATAGGTTACCGACAAGGAAAACGATGATTTGACCGGAGAAGCTTTGAGATTAATGCGTTCTTTGGTTGTCTCTGTCTCGAGGAAACACGTACGGTTTCGCTCTTTGGTGGTAACATGGTCCGGTAGCTCGAAGCAGCTGGTCTCCGTGGCTAACTCCTTGCTACGACAAAACCCTAATCTTTTCAACATCTTTAGAACTTTCGTTTGTCTTATGATCTTTACTTTGCTCTCTAGCTCTAAGTGTTTAAATATATATATACACACTGCTTTTTACTAGATTCAGGTAGGATTAGGAGTTTAATATTTTCCAAATTCATTACGGATTAGATTAGTTATGAAATAACGATATTTACTAAATCACGGTAGTTTTGGGTTTTGTTTTTTGTTTTTTAAATAATAATAATAGATTGGTGATAGATTTAGTTTGTATTCTACTCAAATTAATTACCCTTACTGACAAATAAATGTAGGATTAGACTCATTAGAGGGCTATATTTTCCTTTTATTTGGTTTTCCAACAATTTATTAACTATAGTTCACCTTAAGCTTGAAAGCTAAACCTAGTTTAGGGATTAGTAATGGGTAACGTGCGTGGTTCACTTTTAGACATTTTCCTTTTTCATCACTATTCCTAAATTATTTATTTGATTTGTTACTTATTTTTGTTAACTACACTTTGTTTATTCTACGCATTCTCCATCACTTTCCTAGGGTCTCGCTAGATAGAATCGGTTTAGGCAGCAGAGCAAAGAAAACGGCTCCGTTTTGATCTCTAAGAGATAATTAGAAAATAGTCTGATGTTTTACTTGTTCTGAGTCTTATATATTTTATTTAGATTTTTTCATTTCTGCATTCTAAATACACATACATTTAAATAAAACATACCGATTGATGAAACTTTAAAAGTTTGTCGTTTGAAAAACGATTGGAGTAACCATGTAACATTGTTTGGACCGATTGACGAATTTCAAAATATAATCTCCAAAAAAGTTGAATCGTACCGGCACACACTCAAATATATAAGAATTTTGCAGATTCTGCATTGGACCGGATCGGTCTAGTCCACCCTACTTTAGTCCTAAGGGTAAAACAATCCAATTTGTTTTTCTTTGCTATGCGTTTTCTTTGTTCAAGTTTCTTTCTCCTCGCATTTCTTTGAACTGAAATTCAAATCAACCTTAGTGCTTAGACAAAAAAAAAGAAAAGGATATCATTTACACCATTTGTGCCATAACTATTTTCAGTTACAAACAACAGAAACTAGAGAAAGAAAACATTATTGGACAGAATGCCTCTGTATAATCTTTACGAAAGAATATTAAATATTTCAACAACAAGAAGCTTTGAGATCCAACGTTTTTGTTCACTTCCATATTAACTCAAAACGATTTGCCAAAAGCAGTCTGTCTGAACAAAAGGGAGTTCATCGGATAGCACCGGTCATATTAGCGCCACCTAGGTTTGCCCCTTCCAAGTGCTGCTACATTAACATATCGCAATGATTAACCTTTTAATCTCTCTATTCACAAACTTGAAGATAAAACCAAATATAAATCTGTGTATGTATGTTTAGTATTGTTTTGGACCTACCGCTTCTCGCAGATTCACATGCCTCAAGTAAGCTCGTTGAAGGTTTGCTCCTTTCAGGTTGGCATTACTCAACTTTGCACCCTATACCAGATATATATATGTAATGATCCAGTTAAACCGCACTAAACACTCATTTAAGAGCCACATGTCACTTTGTCTCATCACAACTCATCCAGACAGTTAGCACAAACTGAATTAAGGCTTAATATATGTTCTAATCTAATCTGGCGTGAATTGTCAATAAAAGAATTTGATTACCTTCAGATTTGCACCTTCTAGATTTGCTCCTTCTAAGTTGGCATTTGTAAGGTCTGCATTCTGATACGTAAGAAAGAGAATCAAACATTATCACGTCATGCTCATAAGCACCTTCTCAATATATGTGGGATTGAAAGGTAGATTAAACCCGAGAGGGAAATCTGATTGACATAAGCAATTGAAAACCTCTATCATGGTGAAAATCCTAAGCTAAATCTCTACACAGACCACTTCAAGTACCTGCAAGTGTGCAGTGCGGAGATCTGCACCACAGAAGCTACAGTCCACTAAGCAAGCATCTACAGAACAAAAGTCGGAACTTTTTAGCCAAATCATGTTTGGTCAATGTTAAATTCCATTTCATGGCAGTCTGAAAGATCATTAACAAGCAAAATTAGGCTTATATGCACCTTGTAAATTAGCACTCTGAAGATTTGTACCAGCTAACAACGCTCCTCTAAGATTTGCTCCCGTAAACTCACATCTTTTATAGGAAGGAGAGAATTTAAATCTTTCAGGAAGTGATATCAAGTACAAATGATCTATATGGGATGGGATCTGACAAATTCCTTACTCGCGCAAAATAGCATTGTGAAAGATGGAGCCCTCAGCATCAGCATCCTGTGTGGGCATTTTGTAATTCAGCAGATATGATTAACCAGATCTTCAAGCAAAGTGCCATGGTACGATGATAAATTCTTTTCCCGAAGCAGAAACAAAGTTGATACAGCATATTTACCCGAAATTTGGCACATTGAAGGTTTGTACGAGAGAAAAACACATTCCTGAGACAAGCATAGCTGAAATCCACAAGAGATAGATCCTGCATTATTCAAATAGAAACATGCAGACAGTAAATACGGAGTAGTTATATCTACACACTAACTAAGACAATGCTCCTCTTCCCCGGATAAGTTTACCAATCCGGCTTGATGTTCTTAATATAAGATAACATGTTGACAAAAGAAAAGACACTCACAAAGACAGCAGATGTATCTATCAATTAAATACGTTCTTAGAAATGTAACTGCAAATTGTTTTTAAATTCCAGGTTACTACAACAAGAATCAGTTAGTGCTATACGTTCTATTAATTTTCCTCCACAGAAGTTTATCAAAAACACAAATTATCTCTGAAACAACTGATTTGGGGATCAGAACTACAGCGAGTTCAAGTCAGCCAATAGCTACAAGCATCTGAGATTAAGAAACATTACCAGTTTAGAAAGATCAATTCCAGAAAGATTAACCCCTCGGAACCTGACCCTTTCAGATTGTATACATTTGATGATATCCACACGCGTTAATTCAGCTTCTACTTCACCAGTTTCTCTTCTCGAATCTTTTATTCTTTCCTTCAGCCCCTGAAATAGGAAGAGAATGCAAGTGTTTTACATCTCCAGCAAAAATTAGTCCTCGTTGAGAATAGTAAGATAAATGAAAAGTTAAGCTTACTAGAAGCTGATAGTAGTCTGCTTCGCGCAAAAGTTCAGAACAATCAGGATCTGAAAGACTGGGAGCAATGCCATCACGCAACCAATTTAAAATATGACGGAAGTGCTTTCCATCTCTGTCTATGAATACATATCCCTGCAACAATTAAATCAACTACTTTAAGTGGATATATTTCGTCACAAGTGCACATATGCATACTCATATACATATATATGTGTGTATATATATGTAACATATTTTCTGGTACATGGCCTCGAATATACTATTGAATCAAGAAAGCATAAGTCTCTCTACATAACTAAATGTTGGTTTATCATTAAATGGAGGCAATTCGATCCATTGACCAACTATGACACTCAGTGAAGCCTATCCATATGCAGGTTCTGAAATGGCATCATTCTAAAACAAGTATTGGGTTGCAATTCAAGTAACAAAGAATACAACAATACCGTTTGGGATTCCTGGCACATTGCATGTCGACCACTAAACATGGCTGCGAGCATTGAGTCTGGCTCACGGTTAGTCAAGGTATCAATGGTAGTACAAAATTTCTTTCCACCTGCAAGAACACGATCATTTCTTAAATGTTTTGAAGAGCTAGGCCTTGTGAAAGTATATAAAAAAAGGTTTTTACTGTGAAGATGGTTGAGGAAGGACAGCAATATCTAAAAGGAGAAAGCAACACAGATCTGGCCTTATCACAGTTAATTATGATCAACCCAAGAAACATTGAGGTTTACAATTAAAACTAAAGAGGCAAATGAAACTTAAGCCGCATAGGAAAGAAGAAAAAAGGGGATTTCTCTAGAGAAAACTTGAGCATGCACCATCTCAATTACAGGATTCAGAAACATGAGCAAGTAGAATATTTGTCACACGATATGCAAAACATAGCCGCAACGTTTAGCAATTCGTCTTCCAAACAAACAATCGGTCAAATAAAGTGATGAGTAATCGGATTGCAAGAGAAAATGGATAAAAGTTTTACCAATGTTAAGTCGAACCATGGAAGAAGACAAGTCAGAAGTCGTCCCCATGAGAGAGAAAGAAGAGAACCCAGAAGCAGTGCTTCCTAAAACTCGAATATCTTTGAAATTACACTAGTTGGGTCTTGACCTGGAACATTAAACAAAGAACTCGAGCGATTAAAAACCAGACTTTGAGATCGACACAAAAGGGAGAAGAAGATTACGTTTAGAAATGAGATCACTATTGGTCTAAAAGAGTAAAATCGAAGAAGCTAACTGTGAGGACTTGATGATCAAAACTAAAAACAGAACTAAATCACCCCAGAATCTCGCATCTTCGCGGCCTAATTCAAGAACTCGAATTCATTCAGGCAACGAGGAACACTCAGATTCCGAAAAGTTTAGAAAATATATAGGTAAGAATGAAAAACTGGATTTGGATTTCACAAGTAGAGAAAGTTTAATTTTTTACCTCTTTTCGCTTCTTCTTCTTTGGTTTTTCTGCTCGAGCTGTCAACTTTGTTCCCACTTTTTTTTGCTGCTTCTCCGATTACTGAACTAGATGGGCTTAATGGATACGATGAAAGCCCAAATCACAAAACTAAGCCCAATAAAATTATGTAACTCGGAATCTCTGATATATGTTAGTTTTTAACTTTTTGTTCTATTTTTTGTTTTTGTTTTTGTATGTCATATATGTTAGTTTTTTTCCTTGTTAACCAAAAATAAATAAAGAAAATTTTGTTTATTTTCTTTACCGACTGTTATTAAACCTCCTCCTCTTTCTCATCCTCCTCCTCCTCCTCTGCTAAAATTAAAGGATTCAGTTGAGTTATAACGGACAAGACGATCATGACGTGATCAAGACATGTTTCTTGGGAGACAAGAAACTGTTCCGGGATGTTGTGTTCGAGTACAAGAGCGATCAAGATCATCACACAAGTAATGCAATCATTAAAAGCTATATTCTTTTTGTCATCAAAAACATCGATCGTTTTCATGATATAGATAAATCTTATAAATAATGATTGAATTGTTTTCACTAAATTATAGAAATCTAACTTTCATTATATATAAACATTGTGAAGAACACATAATTACACCAAAAAGAGATAATATTCACACTCTTTCTAAGCCTTTTTTAAAGGAAGCTTCGGGCCAAAGCCTATATTCTCTAATTCTATATAGAGCCATCCAGTGAAGTGATGCATACTTTACTTAAAAAATCTGACTCCTTCCAAATAAAATTCGAACTAGATGTCTAGGTCTAATCTTTTTCTGGAGAGACCACCAACTAGACTACCTCCGTTTTTGGTTCTAACTCTAAGCCGAATTTTATATGGCGACGACATAAAGGGCAAGACGGTTGATGCCTTTTAAGCCACAGCATCACACAATCTCTGTGGAAAACATGACAACACTCTAAATTTATACAACTCACCACGCCCGATAATTCCTTAAGGCATATCGCACAATCTTTCTCCTTCGGCTCCTTGCAAATGCACTCTTCGGTAGCCACCATGACCGTGTACTTCATGACCTTTCTTACACGAACTTCGACCGTAAAATATCCTCCTCGCTGGTCGTCGCGGATCATCTCGATGGTTTCACTGATTCCACGGACCAACTTCTCAAGAACATCATGAAAAAGCATACCCGCAAATACCTTTTTTTCCAATTGTTCACGATATGCTTCTTCGGACGCAAGAAAATCGATTGGGATAGCTCCGTGTTGATATATGAAGTGGCTTAGATCATTAATCAGTTTGAGTTTGACTCCATGTCTCTCACTTACGCCTTCTTTATAAACAATCTTTTTATCCTCTCGACATGTGAAGCTCAAGAGAGAGAAATTGGAATCGGAAGCAAATAAGCAACTATGAAACCAACTTTTGAGAATATCGAAACGTTGAGTCTCTTCTATGATCACACGAAAGCAACCAACCTCGGTGATCGTTGTAATTGTCGACATACTCGAAACCGAGCTAGACCTAGATTTTGTTTGTTTGTGTGTATATATTCATTTTTAACCTAGATTCTGATTTTTGTATTAACTCTAGATATACATGAGATTAGTTAAAACAGATTTATCGTCACAAAAAAAAAAAAAATTATCACCTAGATTTTGTTTGTTTGTGTGTATATATTCTATTTTATTTTTCACCTAGATTCTGAATTTGTATTAACTCTAGATATACATGAGATTAGTTAAAACAGATTTATCGTCAAAAAAAAAAAAACTAATTAGATTTCTAAAGCGAATCCTAGTCGTATTATACTTTTTTTTTTTGGTTAAAAAGAGAAGATTTATAGGAGAATCTCAGGTCGTGACAAGTTTGGCAGACCCATCGGCCAACATCATATTTGGAGCTGTTGTGGATGATCGGTACACGGGAGAGATTCATGTAACGATAATCGCCATAGGCTCTTGGATCGCTTCTGACTGATCCACGAGCAGCTAAACTCCTAGACAAAATGGGATCATCAGCTCAACAAGAGAACAAAGGAATGTCTCTGCCACACCAGAGGTTGATCATAAAACATAAAACAGAGGTGGTAACTAGGCGGTGGTTTAGATAACAGGTAAGAAAATTAATATTGTAATAACTAATGAGCTGTGATCCGTTGATTAATAAGAATCTACACTAAAGATGAAGAGAGTACTTATTGAGTAGCTACTAGCTTTGTGGTTATACATATCTTCGTGTCTATATGGTAGGCGTTAATTTGGTTAACGTAAACATTAAAAGATCAGTGATTAGTGTTTTAATCATTATATTTGTTGATCTATTTCTTGAATTAAATTACTTTTTTTTTTGTCAACAAATTACTTATTTATTAAATGGAAAATTGATTTTACTTATATCCATATTACCAAGTGGCTATAATGAAAATTATCCTAAAAAAGAGTCTTAATTTGGGGGTATGGCTGTTTATTCTCAACATATCTTAAAGTAGAATACTGAATCCTAGAAATTAGTTTGAACCATAAGCCTTTAGGTCTACAAAACACTTTTTACATAAAAAAAAGTTCACGCCATCACACTTTTGTGAAACATTATCAAACGACGAGATTTGAATACAATTAAATGGAGGAAAAAAAATAAAATATATCATATTGTTTTGAGAAGAAAGTTAAAACACCGAAAATTCCGCAACATTTAGATAAAATTGACTCCAAAGCTGCAAATACAATTGAAGCCTGAGTAATTAAGCATTAGTATTGGTTTGAGAATCACAAGGAGGATCAAAGACACTAAAAGCTCTATAAGCAGAAATGACAGAGAGAAATAAGAAAGAGAAGAGAACAAAGACATGAAGCCCCAAAGCAACTGTGAGTTTTGAACAAAAGTGTGGATAAGAAGAACACATTTCACTCCATGTCACTGGTTTGTCTCCTTTGTTAAGTAGATACACTATCTCTGCTGCTCCTGCTACTGATGTTGTCATCAAATAAGCTAAAACCTTCACACACACAAAATTATCCACTTATATAAAATACTAGATTGGATTAATGATTGAGAAAGAAAAAGAGGAGCAGAGAAATTAGATATTTTAAGAACCTGGTCAGGGACAAAGAAGAGCCAAGCTTTGGAGACTAAACAAGTGACCCATGAAGAAATAGAAGAGAGCAGAGCATAAATAGCACATATGGCACTAACACCAACCATATACCTGCAAATAACAAATCAATTAATAAAACAACTTAATAATTATAAAATACTCAATTCCAAAATTTAAGGAAATTAAAGAGTATACTTGAGACCCATGATGGAGTTGTAGTCTAAATCGCCATAGTCAGGGTTGGATTGGTGGTTAGTGACAGTTAACCAGATGGTTGCAACACTGAGAGGAACCACACTTAGCCTGAGACATGAATCTATGAGCTTCAAAGACATAGGAGCTTGTGGTTGCTGTTTTGAAGAACTGCTTCTCTCTCCTTCTCTTGTGTTGTTGTCTCTCATCTCTGGTTAATTGGATCTCAAAATCAAATGTTTTTTATTTTATTTTAAGGGAGGAAGAAAGCTAAAAAAAAGAAATGGTTGAATCCAAGTGGGTTTACTCAGTTAGATTATCATCTCTTTTATATATAAATGTATGAAGATATGTGTGTGTTTGTGGTCACAAGACAAATAAGAACAAATTATAAAGATACAAAAAAGGTTCCTTTTTTTTAAGGCTTTATCTTCTCTCCTTTGCTGTCCAAAAAAGAAGAAGAAGTTGATCTCCTTTTCATGATTAACATTTGGAAACCGCGTGGAAAAATATATATATGTAATTTTCTTCTATTATGAGAAGACAAGAAAAACATACAAATGTGAATATGGATTAATCATCCTATATTTACACTAAATTAAAGTTCTTTTTAATAATTTTGTTTCAAAAAAGTGTTTCATCATCTCTAGCTTGTAGAAATAATCGTTATATTCTTATTAATTTTAAAAAAATTAAGCCCATTTTTTTGATTAAATTTGTCTCTAGAGAGTGGCACCGAAAATCTGGTAGTGGAAGTAACAGAGAGGAGGCAAGTGCGGTGGTTGTCAGGATCGAGAGAGATAGACATCTGGCTTCGTCTTGGTGGGCTTCATATGAATCATTGTTTTGGATTATTTGAATACTTGAGATAACATAAAGTAGAGTATGGAGGTGTTACATTTTTTTTATAATGTGCAGTGAAACTGTTTTCATACAACCACATTTTCAATCAAAACTATGATCTGCAAGCCATTGATCTGCAAGCCATTAGCTTTTTAAATTTTAACTAAACTGATCCTTAAAGTGATGACACTAGCATTAGTCAAGGTGATGTCACATCATAATTTCTTTCTTTGTTTTGTTTTTTTAATCGAGTATACCTTGCACTCAATTAAAGAACACCAATTTTCGGTTTTCTTCAGCATCATGATCCTAACTTTGAGCCTAACTTTGAGCATCCTGTCTAATGTCTATCAATGCCACCTATAACTGATGGGTTCCAAAGCATAAAGTATTCCTAGGACACATTCTCATGATCATTATCACCAGTTTCTCCCTGTATGATTTGTATCTTCAATCCCTTGACCACTAAGGGATTGTTGCAGGAACCAAGTGTTGTATCCGTTAGTTAATAACCAATTGCATAATCAAAGGGTAAAGAGGTGCGGTTGGATATGGATTCAGCTTCATCCATATGGGCAAAGGCTAACTAAACATATAGATAAGCATTGTTATCCATCAAAACAATCAGAGGAAAAAGCAAACTTTCAGCATTGAGATGTTAAGATTAAGCAAAACAGAGAAATGGCAGATGTCAGAGTCCATGTCAACTTCAATTTTACAAAATATTGAAAACTTGGGATACATATGTGCAGTCTCCTATAGGCATATCATTAATCTTTGAATCATTAAACTATTGAGTATTGACTAATCTTCCAGAACAGCTAGAACTAGAACATCTACAAGTTAGATACAAATCATTAACAACTTCCATTTTTGCTCCAAAATGATTCTAATACAATAGTTAGGTTAAATTAAACGATGAACAATACACATATAGATGTGTAGGGAATCTATTGATCGATCCAAATTGGAAATATCAAACTAACCAAGGTAAAACTTCAATTGTATGATGGATGAAGCGCAATTTATTGGAAATTCAATGATTTATATATAATAGTCTCACGAGTATCGAACATTTTCCCCCAATTGCATCAGCTTACAAAATAGGAAAACAATCTACAGTAAATGGAGAAACAAACGAGTTTAACTCAATGAGCAATTACATCACTATTCAAAGCACTGCTGTTTCCACCAGTGGATTCAATAACTGAATTTATAGGATTGTTCAAATTCACCATCATCATCGATGAGACGGATCTAGCAGCGGCTAACTTCTTCCTCTGGAAACTATAAGGACCATAGATCTTTCTCAGAAGATGTGGTACCTGGTCTACCGTCAGATTCCGCGCCGCCGCCGCTGCTTCAGCAGCAGAGTTCTGAGAAGGGGAGGGCGGATACAGTGGATGCGAGAGGGATACGAGAGAAGTAGATCTAGCGTTGATTCTCGAGTTTCGGATCTGAGCAAGCGCGCCTGGTTTCAAGTAGCGGTGGAATCCGTCGTTTCTTCTCACCGGAGATCTAGAAATATCCTTCATTGATTCGATTCGGCTAATCTTGGTTACGTTCGAAGAGATGGAATCTGAAGATCCAGAGAGAGAGAGAGAAAGAGAGATTGTGGAAGATCTGTGTTTGAAGATTGAGGATCTAAGGACTTTGTACAGGAGGGAAGAGGGGCGGGAAAATCGGCGTTAGGGATTAGAGGTGTGAGATAGAATGAGAGGGAAGATGAGACTCTTTAGGGTTTTGAAAAGTCATGAAGAGCGGGAGTTTTCGGGTAGTCACGTGGAATCGACACGAATCTCCTCCTCGTCACGTGACTTTTTTTTTTCTTTTTTCTTTTTTAACTTTTACTCTTGTTTTTTTCCACGTGGACGTCTTCTTCACTTCACTATATTCCCGAAACCGGGTCGGTTCCTTTACCGTCCAGGGTTTATTAGCGAACCGTTTAAATATCTCTCTGATGGGTCCCACGGTAAAGGCTGCGCCTGATAGTAGTTACTCTCTGCTTCGCACACCAAATATTCTGCACGTGAACTTTTTAACTTGTTCTCCAATATTCAATTATATAAAAACACGTGTCTTATCTCACAACTACAGATATATCTGCGGCTGAGATTTTACCGCCTATCAGTACACCTTTCATATCACCGCTGTTTTCTTTAATTAATTTGGCCACCGTTGTTTTACTTGTCTTAATGGCGGTTTCACTCTCCTTTATCTTCCACTAATTTTTCTCTAGAAAATTCACACAGACACAGTTTCTCTCTTCTTTTTCTCTCATAGCTCTGATTCTAAAAATTTGAAACGAGCAAACCACTATGGACACTAAGATCGGATCCATCGACGCGTGTTGCCCGACCACCGGCGATATCGGTGGTTCTCCAAATGGCGGCGTCTCCACCGTTCAGAACTCCAGTCCTATTCACTCCACCACCATCAGCCCATGCGACGCCACTCTTGGCCGTTACTTAGCCAGACGCCTCGTCGAGATCGGCGTCACCGACGTCTTTTCCGTTCCGGGAGATTTCAACCTGACGCTGCTCGACCACCTGATCGCCGAGCCAAACCTCAAGCTGATCGGCTGCTGCAACGAGCTCAACGCTGGATACGCGGCGGACGGTTACGCGAGATCTCGTGGCGTCGGCGCGTGCGTCGTTACGTTCACCGTCGGCGGATTGAGTGTACTGAACGCGATCGCCGGCGCTTACAGTGAGAATCTGCCTCTGATTTGCATCGTCGGTGGTCCAAACTCAAACGATTACGGTACCAACAGGATTCTTCACCATACAATTGGTTTACCTGATTTCAGTCAAGAGCTCCGGTGCTTCCAGGCTGTCACTTGCTATCAAGCTGTGATCAATAACTTGGAAGAGGCGCATGAGCTCATCGATACTGCGGTCTCGACCGCTTTAAAAGAAAGCAAACCTGTTTACATCAGTATAAGCTGCAATTTACCTGCGATTCCGCTTCCGGCTTTCAGTCGTCATCCTGTTCCGTTCGTGCTCGCCCCGAAGGTGAGCAACCAGATGGGTTTAGATGCGGCGGTGGAGGCAGCTGCTGAGTTCTTGAACAAAGCTGTGAAGCCAGTTCTTGTTGGTGGGCCGAAAATGCGAGTTGCGAAGGCCATGGATGCTTTTGTTGAGCTTGCTGATGCTTCTGGGTATGGTGTTGCTGCGATGCCATCTGCTAAGGGACAAGTACCTGAGCACCACAAGCATTTCATTGGGACGTATTGGGGAGCTGTGAGCACAGCTTTCTGTGCTGAGATTGTTGAATCTGCGGATGCGTACTTGTTTGCAGGTCCTATTTTCAACGATTACAGTTCCGTCGGGTACTCTCTGCTTCTCAAGAAGGAGAAATCAATCATCGTGCAGCCTGATCGGGTTACTATCGGTAACGGACCTGCGTTTGGGTGGGTTCTGATGAAGGATTTTCTTAGTAAATTGGCTAAACGAATTAAGCATAACAACACTGCCTATGAGAATTACCACAGGATCTATGTCCCAGAAGGAAAGCCTTTGAGAGAGAACCCCAAGGAGTCTCTGAGGGTTAATGTGCTGTTCCAACACATTCAGAATCTGCTCTCTTCTGAAACTGCTGTAATTGCTGAGACCGGAGATTCCTGGTTTAATTGTCAGAAGCTGAAGCTCCCTGAAGGATGCGGTTACGAATTCCAAATGCAATACGGATCAATTGGTTGGTCAGTGGGTGCTACACTCGGCTATGCTCAAGCCATACCAAACAAGCGTGTCATTGCTTGTATTGGAGACGGTAGTTTCCAGGTAACCGCGCAGGATGTATCAACTATGATACGGTGCGGGCAAAAGACCATAATCTTCCTTATCAACAATGGAGGCTACACCATTGAAGTCGAGATTCATGATGGCCCTTACAATGTCATAAAGAACTGGAACTACACTGCTTTTGTTGAAGCCATCCACAACGGAGAAGGTAAGTGCTGGACTGCCAAGGTTAGATGCGAGGACGAGCTTGTGAAGGCGATTGAAACTGCAACTAATGAGCAAAAAGAGAGCTTTTGTTTCATTGAAGTGATAGTGCACAAAGATGATACAAGCAAGGAGCTTTTGGAGTGGGGATCAAGAGTCTCTGCTGCTAATAGTCGTCCCCCGAATCCTCAGTAGAGTTAAGAGATGCCCTCATCTAATATATTTCCAATTTGGTAGCTCCTTTGTTGCTTTATGATAAGTAGTTTGTATCCTTTTTACGTCCATTTGGATGGAAAAAAACAGTGCGAGTCCCCTTGAGGATAAGCTGTTTGAGTGCCTAAATAAGAAATTTGTTTCCTCTGCTTCTTCTTTCGTCATTTTATTTCTCAGCTTTTGGCAGAGTCATCAGAGATATGGTCTTTGTGTTTCGGATTGGTATGTGTGTTGATAGTCTTGAGCAAGTTGAGATCCCGATCAAACATGGTTCTATGCTAGGTTACAAGGTAAAGTTGAGAGCCAAGATCTATACAAAGCTTAAGCTAGTTACATGGTTCTATGCAAGGTTTCAAGTTCGTTTCTCTTGTTCAGTTTTAATGTGTGTAAAGGGCAACTTGAAGTTAAATATTGAACCGAGAACATCTTGATGCTTGTAAAGTTTATGATTGTATTGAGATTTTGATAGACTAACCAAGAGCAAGAGGTTCTGAAGCAACATTTGGCTGGGGACATGTTCTGCTAAAATTCTCGCTTTTGGCATGTTCTTGAAGACTTTGAAGTCAAAGCAAGAATCCATCTTTTTGCTGTGCTTTTCTCTTTGCAGGCTTCAAACTTCATTCATTAATCACAGATCATAAGTTATAGATTTTTTACGGACTAATTAATTAGTTATTATATATTAATCTTCTATCATCTTATACGAAAAGCCATTAATAATAAGTTGGAATGCTCCAACTGGGAAAGTGTAAACCTTCATTTTATAGTATTTAAGAATTCATTTGTCAATGGTCATTAAGGAATCACGAACCGTCCGTTCTCTCCCCAGTAGTGCATCCAACGGCTCACGATAAACAGCCATACGTGGCCTCCTCAATTTTGTAAGCGCTTCTCTCTTTTCTTGGTAGAAAAGTAACAGAAGCTTGACTCTCTCCTTTCTTCCACCATCTTTTCCCTTCTACAATATTTTATGATTTGGATTGATCCTTCTTCTCCTCCTTCTTTTGATTTTCCGCCATGTACAGACATGCCTCTTGCGGCGTGTATTTTGCTTCAGTTTCACTCACGAGGTTTTCTTCTTCTCTATCGAAGATCTCCTCTGCCTCGAACCGATCCTTGAGCTTCTACTCGGCCCTCCTCTCGTTTCGAGTGTGCTCCGCCGCCACGCGATAGATTCATGGCGCTAACTTTTCTAGTCTCCGTGCTCAAATCAGGATCACTACTCCAATGATTGAGACATTTGAGAAGAAATTCGCTACCATTGGTAATACTTGATGATTATCTTTTTTTTTTTTTTTTTAAAAAAGTCGTTTCTCTTAGCTTTCTTTACAAGAATCCTTGTTCACTTGTCTGTTCTATTTTACATAAATGTGATTGAGTATTCTCAGTTTTGATTTGTTCCGCAAACTCATGTGATGTACCTAATTTGATTACTCTGTATCAATTTTTGTTATTGCTATGAAAATTTAGCATCGGAGCATGCCTACAAGGATATTTTAACTAGGCTTCACAAGCCTGATGGTGGAGAATATGGAATGTTCTACTCTTTTAAACGATCCAAGAATCGGTAGGGTTGCTCAAGAAGCATCTGTTGTTACCTTAAATCTGTTTGTTGTCATGCTTTTCTCGTGAATACTTATTTCTTAACGTTGCAGATAGGTTACCATACTCTGTCCGGATACTACTGGAATCAGCTATTCGTAATTGTGACAACTTTCACATCACGAAAGATGATGTCGAGAAAATAATGGATTGGGAGAATACATCTCCTAAGAAAGTTGAGATCCCCTTCAAACCTGCCCGTGTTCTTTTACAGGTATTTGGCAAAAAAATTTCATATTCTTAAATATGAAAACTTTGTTCAATTAAATTACTTAATAGTACCTTTTTTTGGCCAGGACTTTACTGGAGTACAAGTTATAGTTGATCTTGCTGCTATGAGGGATGCCATGAAGAATCTTGGTAGTGATGCTAACAAGATTAATCCACGGGTTAGTTTGACTGCTTCATCGATTTTGATGCTTTGATGTGTCGAATCTAAAGCAGTTTCCCATATGTTATTCTGCAGGTTCCTGTTGATCTTGTCTTTGATCACTCAGTCCAAGTTTATGGTGCAAGACCGGACAGTACGGGGAAAGGTATGCGGCTAGAATCTGACAGGAATTGGGAAAAGTTTATGTTCCTTAAGTGGGGTTCATCAGCTTTTCACAACATGGTGATGGCTTCTCTCAGGTCTCGTAGTATTGCTCATCAGGTACATAATGTTTCACCGTTGTTCAAGTATGGGCTTCTGATAATGTTAGTATGTTATGAATGATTATTTCCAAATTTCAACCTGCAGTTAGACTTGGAGTATCTCGGACGTGTTGTTTTTAATGCAGATGGATATCTCTACCCTGACAGTGTTGTTGGTATATGTTCCCACACAACAATGACTGATGGGTTAGGAGTTGCTGGGTGGGAAGTAGGAGGAATTGAGACAGAAGCAGCAATACTTGGTCAGGTGGGCTACGTACATTTGTGTAAAATCATATCTTAAATTTGGATTTTCCCCTGATTTGTTTTGGTATTTCAATAACTGACAGCCCATCAGCATGGTGCTACCTAGTGTGGTTGGAGTTAAGTTGGTTGGAAAGTTGCGGGTTGGGGTTACGCTTACTAATCTGGTTCTAACCGTGACTCAAATGTTAAGGAAGCATGGTGTTTTAGGCAAATTTGTTGAGTTTTATGGTGAGAATAATAGCTGTTTAATCTTTGAAATTTTGGAGACTGTAATTAAGTTTCTGGTGTACATAATTTGTCTTTTTTTTTTTTGTGTATCAAAATGAAGGAGAGGGGATGAGTGAATTGTCACTGGATGACAGAGCCAGTATTGCAAACATGTCCCCCGAATATGGGGCAACAATGGGTTTCTTCCCCGTTGATCATGTTACGCTAGAGTACCTCAAGTTGAAGGGAAGAAGCAATGAAACTGTGAGTTGTCTTTTAGTAAACCAAACTAGTTTCACTATGTTCTTAATTTGCATGCCATTTATTTCTTCTGATGGTTTGTATACATTTAACCTTGTTGTGCTTGTTTAGGTGGCAATGATTGAATCATACTTGCGCGCAAACAAGATCTTTGTTGACTACAATGAGGTAAGAACATAATTAAAATTTTTCAATTTGGTCAAAATTTTCATCCCCAAATGGGCAAGTCTTGCGCAGCCGCAACAAGAAAGAGCATATACATCTTGTCTGCAATTGGATTTGGGAGATGTTGAGTCATATGTTTGTGGTCCAAAACAGTATACTTTCAGTTCTATAAGACATCATCTAAATTGAACATCCATTTAGGGTTTTTCTTTCATGTTTTACTCAACAGGTCTAGTGACCGAGTTCTTCTGAAAGACATGAAGGCTGACTGGAAGGCATGCCTTGACAATCCTCTTGGATTTAAGGTGAGATGCAAGTAGGTTTTACTTTAAATAACCAACAAATTTAATTGGTTTCATTTGGATAATCTTTATGACATGGTCTCCTTAAGGGGTTTGCAATCCCGGAAGAAGAACAAGACAAAATTGCCAAGTTTTCATTCATGGGACAACCTGCTGAGCTTAAACATGGTAGTGTTGTTATTGCGTCCATAACTGGTGGTCATACCAGGTCAAGTCTCAGTAACATGGCTGGGGCTGCACTTGTTGCTAAAAAGGCTTATGACATTGGCTTGAAAGTGAGTTTGGTCATTCTGCTGTTGAGTTTTGTCATCTGGATTGTGTTATAAATCCTGTTTTGACATTGCAATTCAGGTAAAACCATGGGTTAGGACAATTGTTTTTCCTGGTTGTAGAGGTGTCATGGAGTATCTGCTACAAAGGTTTACTGGAGGCACTAAATTATCTGTTTCGAACGATATATTGGATCTTTGATACCATTCTTAACCTACTTATTACATTCTCTGCAGTGGACTGCAAGAGTACTTGGACAAGCAAGGATTCAAAATTATCGACCAGCACTTCACAACATGCATTGGAGTCTCTGGGGACCTACTTGATGAGTCAATTGCATCTGCTATTTCAGAATATGGTAGCACCCTTTCCTGTAACCAAAAGAAAAACTATTCCTTTACAAGTATACATAGAAACAACATATAACATACTATGCTTTAAAGGACCTTTACATTATTACATGTTGTGTTTAACTGTTTATAAGATTTGGTATCTGAAATCTCTTTTGAACATCATTTTCACGTTCAGTGCACTGTTCCCTCCAATTTTGTTTCTTTTTGCAAATAATAAGTGTGGTTGAACCCAAGTTTTTTGGGTCCCTTTCTTCTCTTTTCTGCCACAGATATAGTTGCGGCCTTTGTGCTCTTTAATAGTGGACGCTTTGAAAGTCGTGTTCATCCGTTGGTAGAAGCAAACTATCTTGCTTTCCCTCCACTAGTTGTTGCTTACGCGCTTGCTGGAACGGTTTGTACTAAGTCATCTCACAGACAGAGGGATCTCCTGGGGCTTTTTTTCTTCGAAATTGATCTAATGTATTGATTTGATGAAAGGATCTCTAATGCTTTCAGGTTAACATCGACTTTGAGACAGAGCCAATAGGAACTGGCAAAGATGGAAAAAATGTGTACTTAAGGGACATATGGGCAAGCAGTGAAGAAGTTACTCAGGTACATTCCTCACTTTCACATCTATCTCTGATTTCCTTAACTCTCTTTGTGAATTTTTTTACTGGTTATTCTAAATAGGCTCTTCAAAATAGTGTGTTACAAAGCATGTTCAAGGGCACTTACGAGACAATAACAAATAGCAATTCTGTATCACCAAGTTCTACACTCTATTCTTGGGATTCAAACTCGACATACATTCATGAACCTCCGTATTTCAAGAACATGACCTCAAATCCACCTGGTCCACGTGAAGTGAAGGATGCTTATTGCTTATTGAACTTCGGATACGGCATAACCACAGACCACATCTCTCCAGCAGGAATTATCTACAAAGACAGTCCTGCCGCAAAGTTTCTTATAGACCGATATTCCATGTGTCAGTCTGACTTCAACTCATATGGAAGTCGTCGAGGAAACGATGAGGTGATGACACGCGGTACCTTTGCGAATACCCGTATTGTTAACAAGCTCTTAAATGGAGAAGTTGGCCCCAAGACTGTTCACATTCCTACCGGAGAGAAAATTTACGTTTATGATGTAGCAAGTGTGAGTAAGATTTGTGAAACTGTCACTTATGTTTTTGGCCCCATCACTTATATGTATCATTTGAACATATCTGCAGAGATACAAAACCGCTGGACATGATACGATCATACTAGCTGGTGCAGTGTATGGAAGTGGTGACTCTCGGGATTGGGCTGCAAAGGGTCCAAAGCTTCTGGTAAGCATACATGATACGTAATACATTGCTATTAATATCATATATACATCTAAAGGCTTCTTCAGCTTTTGCTTATGTTCCATATTAACCTTGAGGTTTTAACATTAATAATTAGGGAGTGAAAGCTATCATTGCCAAGAGCTTTGGTAGAACCCATCGCAGCAACTTGGCTAGTATTGGGATTGTTCCTCTGTGTTTCAAGTCATGTGAGGATGCAGAAACCCTTCGACTGACTGGCCATGAACGCTACACAATCCATCTTCCTAACAATGTCAGTGAGATCAAACCGGGTCAAGACATAACTGTGACTACTGACACTGCCAAAACTTTTGTCTGCACTTTGCGGTTAGACACAGAGGTAATAATAACACTATTTGGACAAAGTTTTTGTCTTAAGATTAATGGTCTGACTTGGGTTTATGGGGATGATCAGATGGAACTGGCATACTATGATCATGGTGGTATGCTTCCGTACATGATCCGAAGTTTGAGCAAATAAGTGAGATTTGAAATAAAATCATCATTTTTTCTCTGAGATACCATTCTCTAGAGATAACTCGCTTTTTTAGTTCATTGTAAAGATTTGTATACTTGTGTGTTTGGTTAGAGCCACAGAGAAAACACACAATCTCGATTCAATTTTCATTGATTGGTATAAAGTTGTTAAATGGTCTTCTTTTTATCCTTACTTCATCAATCGGTAAACATTTGTCGGCTCCACCATATATTAAAACGTTTAAAGAGAAAACAAAAAACGTTTCTATTTTGTTAAAAGAAAAGTATCTACAACGGTCTCTTCTTTTGTCAAGTTTATAAAGTTACTGACGTCTCGAATCTTCTAGCGAATTGTTGAGATTGGACCCACTTGTGGCTCTTATTACACGACTCATAAATTATTTATTTCTTTTCAATGAACGCTCTTAATGGGCCCCACGTATTTGAGAGTTGCGCGTTTATTGTAAGCGAGTGAACAATGATTCTGTGCCTCTCAGCCCAGTTATTCTAAACGTGGGACCTTCCAACTTGGTCACCAAATAGCACTTATCCATACACGTGTCTAGAGCACATGATAGATCTGCGGCTACGATTTAACCGCCATAAAAGGAAGGTTAATTGTAAAAATAAACCCTATAAGTACACCTTCCTCTGCTCTCTTCTTTTTCAACTTGAAAAAGAAAAGCCAAAGACTTCGATCGTCTTCTTCCCCCACACCTTCAGGTACGATCTCGTCTTCCGATTTTTTCTCCTTCTAATTTCGCAGATTCATCGGATATTTGATTTGATCTTTCTGTTAGTTTGATTTTCTTCCGAGTTTTTAGCAGACGCAGGATTTTACGTTTTATTTTCTTCTTTTTTTATGGTTCGGATCTCTGATTTAGAAGAAATCTCTGCACAAACTAGCGAGATCGTCTCGTATTGACGCGAATTGATTTTGATTTACTTGATTGTTAGGGTTTGACTCAAGTTTAATCTCCATGGGACTTAGATTTTTTCCTTGTTTATTTCAGTTCTGGATAATCTCTTCTCGAATGGATTTAGATTGAACTCCAAATAGATCTATGAATCCTGTAATTGATCTGCTAGCTCGGTTCATAAATTCCATATCTTTATAATCCAATAATTGATCTATTTAGGGTCATCTTGTATTTGATATTTTAGTATTCTGGGCTATTTCATATTGTTCTTGTGTATGTTCTATCGATTACCTTAATTTTTTTAGCAATCTGGTTATGACATGCACTGTTCTGGATTGTTTATTGTTGATAGAGTCAAGACTTTAGTTCCTCAATTATGAACTTTCTTGTTGGTTATGCTCTGTTTCTGGATCGTTTATTATTTGATTGGAGTCTAAACTTGTTTTCCCCAATTATGATTTTTTGTTTCCTGCAGAGAGAATCGAACAATCGTACGACCCGTTTTTTTCCGATCCAAGTAACCAAGTTTACATGGTTGAGCTAGACATCCAGATTCCATCAGCATTCGACCCTTTTGCAGAAGCCCAAGACTCAGATGCACCAGGGACAAAAGAAAACATTCACATCCGAATCCAGCAGAGGAATGGCAAAAAGAGCTTGACGACGGTTCAAGGTCTCAAGAAGGAGTATAGCTACGAGAGGATTCTCAAGGATCTGAAGAAGGATTTCTGCTGCAACGGGAACGTTGTGCATGACAAAGAGCTAGGCAAGATCATTCAGCTTCAAGGTGATCAGAGGAAGAAAGTGTCTCAGTTCTTGGTCCAAACTGGGATTGCTAAGAAGGATCAGATCAAGATCCACGGGTTCTAAACTCCAACCCGAATTGGATCGTTTGATATTTTATCTATCTATTTATGCGAATAATTTGGCGTGCTGTGTAGGATCATTAGGAGGTTTAATTTTTAAGTTGTGGTTTTGTCGTTTCTTCGTTATATTGTTGTTTGGTTGAAGGTGTGGGATATTTGACTTTTGCAATGATAAATCTTTCGATTGCTCTATTTTTCATCTCTCTTCGTTTTAGTTACTTGCAAAATAAACAATTAGTTTATGAAATGATGCGAAAATTTGAAATCTGAAATATAAATGAGAATATGACTTTTGATGGATATCAAGGAATAAGGGAAAGAGACTCGAACACATAAAAATCCGTTCACGGTATTTAAAAACTAAAAAAATTTCTTTTTGTTTATTGTATGGTTGAAAATGTGTGGCAAGTAAAGAATCCAACAAGAGATAGATAAGAGTAAGACTTTCTACGAGTCGAATCAGAATTATCCGATCTCAAGTTTAACCGAAATTTTATTTATAACCAAGTTGATTGATTTTTCCGAATTACCCGATTAAGCAGCTGCGAATGGGCTTAAAATAGTTCACCTTTTAAATACTTGGGCTTAATTAAACAGAATGTTAAAGAAAAACAGTGGGAACATATTTACTTCGTGAAAGGCCCAATATTTCCAAATCGGTATATGATTCGAGGATATTTGAATACACGTGTTTATCACGTGACCTCTAAAAAAAGAGAAGTAAATTGTAAAGAACACAAAAGCATAATAAAAGCAGATAATATCTTAGCAAAGATATTTTTTAAAAGCCCAAACAAAAACAAACCATTAATGTCTTCAGCAGAGAAGGGTTTTGCAAACCAAATCCATAATCTTTTCTGTAATTAAAAAATTATTAGGCCCCCTTTTCTTCCTCTCAAATGTTTTGTCTCTTCTTTCATTTGTCCTTTTGACTCGTTGTTAATGATGCAACAGGAAGAAAGCTGAGGAAACGGAGAAGTAAATTCGCAGGTCTGTTTTTTTTTTTCTTTTTTTT
>OVAY01000071.1:81408-111322 GCA_900406395.1 Kernera saxatilis
TTTTTTTTTTTTTTTCTATGTGTGTTTACACAGAAATTGACGGAAAAGTTTAAAGCTGTTTTTTCGTGGGTCATTGTTTTCTTTGGTTATTTTTGGTAATAATACTTTGCGATGTGTCTCTCTTTACTCGAATTTTTGAAATCCGAGGTTTTTTTTTGTTGGGTTTATAGATGTTTCGATTCCAGGGCTACTGAGAAATTGCTATGTTTTGTTGCTTTGTGTTGATAAGTGGTGTGATTTTGAGATAATTTGTAATTAGGAGTCCCGATTTAGGGGAGAAACATGGTTGCATGTTCGTTAAGAGAATATAAATTGGAATTAGTGGATCTCATCTGCATAAATCCCAAGTTTTTGAGTAGAATGTGTATTAGTAACACTTCATTTTCCAGATTTGTCTCGGATTGTGAAATATATTTTAGAAACGCGAAAAAAGGAATTCAGTGTTGGTGCTTGCTTGCTATTTCAATGGTATTTTATAAAGTTTTGAAATCGGTTTTAGTTTTGGTAACATTTTGTTTACAACATTAGACATTTTAATTTGATATGTTTATATATAGATTCCTTCTACTGAAACCGTGATGATCTGTGGAGTTTGTTCTGTGTGTATTGATGATGACTCTCACTTGCATTGTATCTTTACTGTTTCAGAGGAATAATCCAGAGAGGGTTTAACACTAGTTACTCCATTATCTAAAAAGAGTAGAAAGCTTCAAGAAATGGAGAAGGAAAGCCATGAAGAGAACAACCACGTTATCTCAGGAGATTTCATGGCGAAACGGAAACGAGGTCGCCCGAGAAAACACCTGAAGCTAGTCTCTAACGAGCAGTCTCTTGGTCATCCTCCAGGGTTTAGCAGGAGTCAGCAGCAGTCTCGCCAGAGGGATGACGATGAAGCTATGGTTGGACAACCGGTTAGTGGCGTGATTGAGGCGACATTTGAAGCCGGGTTCTTGCTTTCGGTCAAGGTTGGGAATTCAGATAGCATGCTTAGAGGTGTGGTGTTCAAGCCTGGTCGCTGCGATCCTGTATCTGTTGATAACGATGTTGCTCCTGATGTTCCGATGATTAGGAGAAACAGCGACGTGATGCATCATCACGGACCAGCTAAAGGAGGTCGGAAATCTAGATTCCGTGGGAAGCGTGATGCTAGTGTTAAAAGCAGAGCATTGGTTCCTGTCCCGATTCAGCCCGCTCATCCAACAATACCCAAGAATCTTTTGGTTCCTGGCGTGCTCCAGCCTGTCAATCTACAGAATGGCAGCGGGCGGGTCTCGGTCCACCAAGGTCCTATGCAGACTGAGACCGAGTCTCAAGTCAGTGGAGCTGGCAACGGCAGACCATTTGAGACGCTGCTTACACAAGTGATGAAGAAAGGTCAAGTCCATACCACGACACAGTTCACTGAAGCAGAGTCAGAGGAGCAGGCTCTGTCTATTGAGCCGTTGCAGGCAATACACCCGGTCCATCCAGTACATATGCCCAAACCAATGCCGAGTTACGGACGAGGCAAGATGACAGAACTTCTTCAGGTGAAGAAAAAACCAAACCATACCAATAATTTTATCCAAAGTTTACTTAATTGACTTTTCTCTATAGAGATTCATGTTTTGATTTGTATTAGGCCGTGCAGGAGAATGTGAGAGAGACCCATTTTTCACAAGGACAGTGATTATCCGAAGATTCTTGCTGCAAATCCTTAAGAGCTTATAAAGTCTGATTCAATCTCATTGTAATCAGAATAGAAAAACAGAATCTAACTACTGTCTAGCTTAAAGATGTCAGAAAAATTACTTTGATTCGTTATACTATAAATGCTAATAACTACTTTTTCAGTTTTCTTTAGCTATGAGCATTTCCATCAATAAGAAAAAAAATAATCGAAAACAACAGACGAATCTTTAACTTGTACTATGGATCAAAATGTCAATAATAATAGCTTTATTAAGTTGGGAGGCAAAGAATAAGGTAATGACAAATGAAAATGAAAACTCTTTATAAGAACTTTGTGCCAAAGAAACCATTAGGAACTGGCATGGGATGGTTAGTGGGAAAAGGCGGCTGCATAACCGGAATATTGGTAGGCATAACCGCGTAAGGCTGATGTCCATTGGCTGCAAACGGTTGGGGAGTGTATAGCTGCATCGGTTGACCAGTTGCGATTAGATCTGCATTGCCAAAAAAATAATGCTTTCTTTTACTGAGAACAAACTATTTCGTCTTGACATGAAACCATACTTGGAGAAAGAAGAGTGTTTTACTTTGATGCTTTGGATATTGGAACTGTTGTTGTGGAGCAAAGATAGGACGAGAGGGTAAATGTGAGTGATGTGGTGCTCTTTGAACCAAATCCTTAGAAAAACGTAAAAGGGAAGATGATTTGAGTTTCTTGTGAGCAAACAAGGCTAATGTAACTGTTATGTGTTCATAAATTAAGAATCATTTCGAGTTCTCTTACCTGAGAAATTGGTTGCATATACATAAGCTGTCCTGATCTCCCGACCATCACCTGTAATATACAATTTGAAAAGAGCCTTCAGAAACTCATACACCATAAGCTCACTAGGCAACAACTCGATTCTCATAAACACTTTTTTCTTTTCTTAAAACAGAAGTGAGAATATGGTGTTCTTAATGAAATACAACCTGAGGATTGGGATCTACAAGATTTGGTGTGGCTTGAACAGAATGGTGCTGGGAGGTGAATCTATGTGGCTGTGCCCTGTTAATAGTAGGTCCAACCATCTGCAGAAAAATGGGATTCAAATTCTCACTCACAAAGGACTTCAGATCATCAGTTATAGATAAAATTGCTAGTTGAACGTAAAGGGAAGCATATTAACATTAGAAACTGTTGTTAGTTATTAAGTTATATTAAACAATGCACGACTTAGAGCTTAACAAGCAAGTTGATGAAATTAAAGGTCTCTCTAAGGATATGATACTTAGAGAGAGAGAGAGAGAATAGAAAATAAGCATTTCTGGTTGATAATACGTACATGTTGGGGAAAATGAGATCCACCGCCAGTATTTCCAGCAGCCAAATTAGTATATGCATGAGGCAAGAAAGGGTTCATTCTAATTTCTGGCTGAACAGCTTCGGGAACTGGTAACATGGGAGTATTACTTGGAACATATCCCATATTTGCAATAACAGGCGTCATACCAGCAGGGGTTGATGAAAGGCGTTTTGTATTAGATGGAGAGAAAATCTTTGCTCCTGGATTCAACTTAAACTCCTGGATTTTAAAAACGAGTAACAAATAAAGTAAGATGGAATAATGCATGAGTCATCAAACGACACAACCAATAAACGAGCATCCCAAACTAACTTGAGAATATACCGGCAGCTAGCAGATATTTTGCGTGTGAGAATTGACAAGGATTCTTAATTACCTTAGCCTTTTTGATAGGGTCTGTTGCTGCCTGCGAGGGTAGTAACTTATTTGTAGATACCACGAAACCTTGACTCTTTTCTGAGTTTTCATCAAGAGCTGATGAATATTCAGTTAATGAGGGCTTCTCGGCAGCGTCGTGGAAACCGTTACTAGAAGGTTCCGCCATATTTTTCTCTTGTTCTACTGGTTTTACACATTCAGACGTGCTGTCCACTGTTATAGTTACATGTAGATGAATATTGAGGATACACATGTCATAAAACATTTTATTGACAAGAGGAAGCAGAACAATCATTGGTTATATAAGTAAAATAAAAAAACTTCTCTCATAAAAGGTGGAACTTACAGCTAGAACTTGAGCTTTGGGCATCAACCTGAAATAGGTAATACAATAATAAGCAGCTGCTCAGCAAAATCTTTAAAAACATAATTAAACTATCTATGTGCAAGACTTACGTTATGCTCCTCCTGATGAACGTAAGTATTTTGTTTATTACACTTCGAAATCTGGGCTCCTGCCTGTCTGTCAGCAATAAAACAAGAATCAGAGAGTTACCTAGGAAAACTCTACAATTTGATATGTCAAACGTAGAAAGTAAGTTGTCCGAGCATTGAACACAGGTTTATAGTAGCCAGCAAATTAGGTTGCTAAGATTGAGACACAAATAGAAGTTTACATATTGCCAATATACCTAAAACAGTATACTCATATTTCATACCGTTGATGGTTCAGAGAGCTAGGATGATGTATGTTCTGTAAAAGAGGAAAATGGAGAAAGCATCAAGAGAGTGAAAACCAAGAAAGGGACTAAGACTGTCAAAGCTGAAGTAAAACGACATGACAAGAATCTAATTAAATGACTCTATACAAGGCATCTAGCTACTTGAATGTCTCTCCATTACAAAATTCTATGGCCGACCAAATTGGAGGCCGGTTTCACTTCCATCTTTTATAGGTTCCCACCACACGAGGAGAACTATTAATTTAAATTACAAAATACAGGAGCACAAAAGATAAAGCTACCTGTGCAATACCGATCTCCGTTTTTCTCCCTGGGTCTTTCATGGCATCTTTGGTACAACTTGGTGAAAGACTCCTTGGTTCTTGATACTTCCCAGATTTCAAGGTTTTTACTTTATTTTCCAAACGATTTTCAAGTTTGGCGGAATTTCTGTTTCAAAAGTTAAAGAGATTAACACAACTTTCCTCTGCTGCTTTACAAAGCCATAGAGTAAATCTAAACAAAACTAAAAGAGGGAGGGTGCAGGGAGAACAAAAAGATTCATAAAGTGATGATGCATCCATAACCCTTGACCTTTAACTTTTTCGTCTGAATATGAACTTAAAGAGACTACAAAGTTTACCTTCTATGATTAGTGCCTCTTCTGCCAATGGCAGATTTTCTGGACTTATTTGCAATATATGAATGAGGCTTGGAAGGAGAGCCAACATTTTCACCCTCAATATTGCCTGCAACATTGGACGGAAGCGAGACTCCCTATGAACAAAACCGTAAGAAAGTCACATAGGCTGGCGAGTCTGTAGAAGTAAATTATTACAAAAAGGGACCAACCTCCGCAACAACTTGAACAATATTGGAAGACAGAATAACAAGTGTGTCCACAATCTTTCCATTTGCTACATTCGATTTACTTGTTCCCTTCTTAGTAATTTTTGCATTCTTCAAAACAATGCCTAATGCAGAACAAACCAGGAAAGTCAGAAACGGACTGAATGCGAACATCATTTACCAAATCGAAACATTTGCTTTTAAGCTCTCGAAAGAATTAATATTGGGGCATTCTATCTTCAAATCTCTACCCGAGTGAAGGCAATGCATAACACCAAGTTGAATAATCACATTAAGATTCACACAACCAGCTAACTAATGAACGGAATTTCGGAAGATCCTATTCAAATCTCTGCGATCGACTTCATTTGTGAAAGAGAAGTTGGGAAATCTCTCGATGATGAATAAACAAATCGCAATCAATTCAAACACCAAATTTCTTCAACGAAAACAAATCACCAAAACAAAAAACCCCCTTAAAACCCGAAGAAAACGTACCGAATTCGTTTTCGAAGGAGATGGTGTAGAATATCCCAGAAAAAATCGATCCATCCTTTATATGCACATGGACTTGCAAGCCGATGATGCACATAGTAGAGACTAACAGAGCCTCGTTCAGCGATGGTGATGATGAAGAAGAAGGAGAAGAGTGTGAGATCTCGTCTTCCAATTTCTTTGCTATTGCCATCGTTCTAAATTTCACACAATTTGATCGGAAAATAAATTCTCACGGTGTACTCGTTGTATACATATATATATATATATATATATATATATATATGTATGTATCGTGATAAAAGAAGAAGCCAAATTGTGAGATTTGAAAATCAAGAGATGTCGAGAGACGACGAAAATTAAAAGAAAAGAAAGGCCTATCAATTGGGCCTTTATTTATCCATATTGGGCCTATATTAGTTTTGTTTTGATCATCTTTCTTTTTTTTCCCAAAAAAAGGAAAAGGGTAACAGCGTCATCGTTAAACCCTTCAAATCCTGTTGGCTGCTACAACCTCTCTCTCTCTCTCTGTGATTCTGTCAAATTACTAAAACCCTACATTTTCCTTCCGTCCTTGCTGATTCTAGCCTCTCAAGTCGTAAGCTTCTCTTGCTCTGGCTCTACGCTCGTGTTTGTCAAGATGGGAAGACCTAAGACTAGGGGAATTAAGAAGCAGATGCGTCGCGACGAAGTCGAGGAAATCAGTCTTCTTAACAAGTGGATCGAATCTCAGAAACCGGATTCAGGATCCAATCCACTTTCTTTCGATCCTCTCCCCAAGGACGCCAAGATCGGACTGGTCGAAGACGGCAAAAACGGCACCGTTTTCTCGCGTTACGCCGGCGTCAGGAGGTTCGATCAGCTACCGATATCGGATAAAACGAAAAGGGGATTGAAGGCTGCGAAATTCTTAGATATGACCGATGTTCAGAGAGCGGCTTTGCCTCACGCTTTATGTGGAAGAGATATCCTCGGCGCGGCGAGAACTGGGTCGGGCAAAACTCTGGCTTTTGTTATTCCGGTGAGTTTCGAGTTATTTTTCTTCGGATTTGGAAGATAAGAGGCTGTTGGCTCTATCTTGCTTGCTATTGAATAGCCAGATACTATTTCAGATTTGTCTCTTGACGATTTCGTATATGGTTTCTGATTGATGTTAATGGTTGGTTGTTTATTTCAGATCCTGGAGAAGCTAAACAGGGAGAGGTGGAGTCCTGAGGATGGAGTGGGCTGTATAATTATATCTCCAACAAGGGAATTGGCAGCTCAAACTTTCAGTGTGTTGAATAAAGTAGGAAAGTTTCATAAGTTCAGTGCTGGGCTCTTAATTGGTGGTCGTGAAGGAGTTGACGTTGAGAAGGAGCGAGTTAACGAGATGAACATTTTGGTATGTGCTCCTGGTAGGCTTCTTCAGCACATGGATGAGACCCCAAACTTCGAGTGTTCAAACCTCCAGGTATTGGTCACCATAGTGTTATAGCTTATCTTCATGTTTTCTCTACTTTTTATTTTAAAGAAAATTCTGGTAGAATGTAAAAAACTGTTCACTCGAGAGAATATTTGGTCACTTTAGGAGGTAGCAACTGACTGTCTCCTTCAAGTTTATGAACATTAAAATTGGTTAAATTACAAATCGTTTACGGTATTAATATATTGTAGAACCACTAAATGGGCACCTCCTGTTTATGTCTGCTACATTTAGATAGTCTTATCGTTTCAAAATCTATAATAGATGTTCTCTTTTGTTGAAGATTCTGATTTTAGATGAGGCCGACCGTGTACTTGATTCCGCGTTCAAAGGGCAGTTGGATCCCATAATCTCACAGTTGCCTAAGCATAGGCAAACTTTGCTTTTCTCTGCGACCCAAACAAAGAAAGTCAAGGATCTAGCAAGACTCAGTTTGAGAGATCCTGAGTACATCAGTGTACATGAAGAGTCAGTTACAGCCACGCCAACTAGCTTAAAGCAGACTGTGATGATTGTCCCAGTTGAAAAGAAGTTAGACATGTTATGGAGCTTCATCAAAACCCATCTTAATTCCAGGATTCTTGTTTTTCTCTCCACCAAGAAACAGGTTTAACCTCTCTTCCTCTGTGAATAATAAACTTGAAGATAGTTTTGTTCACTTTTATTCTGCTACTTATTTCTTATCTTGAGATTGATGAGAAACCACTATTTTGATAGGTCAAATTTGTTCATGAAGCATTCAACAAGCTCCGGCCTGGAGTACCATTGAAGAGCCTTCATGGAAAAATGAGCCAGGAGAAAAGGATGGGAGTGTACTCCCAGTTCATTGAGAGACAATCAGTTCTCTTTTGTACCGATGTTCTTGCTAGAGGTCTTGATTTTGATAAGGCTGTGGACTGGGTTGTTCAGGTATGAATCCACATTCAGAATTACAAAACTCTATGATCTTGTCGGGCTGCAGTGTGATGTCGTCATATTGATGTTATAGGTGGATTGTCCTGAGGATGTAGCTTCTTATATTCACCGAGTTGGCCGTACAGCTCGTTTCAATACTTCAGGGAAGTCGCTTCTCTTTCTGACACCTTCGGAGGAAAAAATGGTTGAGAGATTACAAGAAGCTAGAGTGCCTGTAAAACTAATCAAGGTAGTAGATCCCATCCTCAACTTTTTTTGAGTCTCTACTGTGTGTGGTAGAAAACCTAGCTCGGGTATTTAATTTAAAAGATTTTTGTTCACACAGGCAAACAACCAAAAGTTGCAGGAGGTTTCTAGACTCTTGGCTGCTTTGTTAGTCAAGTTTCCAGATCTTCAAGCTAGTGCTCAGAGAGCCTTCATCACATATCTGAGGTCCATTCACAAAAGAAGAGATAAAGAGATTTTCGACGTGATGAAGCTGTCAATCGATAACTTTTCTGCTTCACTTGGTCTACCAATGACTCCTAGAATCCGATTCACAAACCTTAAAACGAAGAAAAAAGGGGTCTTTGCGAATTCTATCGCTTTGGAACCTGAGAATGATCAGGATGATGAAGCACCTCCAGTTGTAAAAAAAGATATTCTTGGTGAAGATTTAGACGAAGAGGATTTTGCTCTCAAGCCTCATGAAGAAGGCAAGGAAGGAGAAAAACTAACCAAGGACGAAGAAGTTCCCATGTATGATTTTCACATTCCAGTAACTATTTTTTTCATTATATCTTTTCACGCTGTTTATGTGAATAAGTTCCTGTTGAGTTCCAGGCCAGGAAGTCGGGTTTTGAAAAAGAAGAAGCTGAAGATCAATCTGCACAGACCATTTGGGTCCAGGGTTACGTTTGATGAGGAAGGCAATGCATTGGCTCCCTTAGCAAGAGTAGCTGCCACAACAGAGACTGAAGTAGCCCTTGATGAAGGTAATGCAACATGTACCTCAAGTTATACCAAATCCCCTGATATTATGTTCCCACAAACTAGGAATGAATCAGTTTTTATAATGGTTCTTGATTTTTTGCAGAGAAAAAGATGGATAACTTTAAGAAAATGAGAGAAGAACTGAGGAGAGCTGATGTTGAGGACAAGAAAGTAGAGAGGGAAAAGAGGAGGGAAAAGAGAATGAAAGAAAAGATTAAGAGGAAGAAAGGAGCCATGGAGGAGGAAGAAGATGATAAAGAAGAAGAACATGAAGGCTCTGGATCATCGGAAGAAGAAACAGAACGAAAACGCAAAAAAGCGAAGAAAATCCACTTTGACGATAATGCTGATAATGGTGATGGAGATGAAGAAAAGGAGGGAGGAAAAATCAACACAGATTCTCTCTCCATAGCAGAGCTTGAAGAAATGGCTCTCAAATTGATAACGCAGTCATGAACTCTTATATAGGACATTTAAAGCTTACTCCTATGTACACCGAAATAGTAGTAGCGTAGATTATTATTAATTCGGTGGAAAATTTTTGTGATAATGGCTTTTACATGTGAAAACGTTTTTCAACCTATGGAATTTTTTGTCTTTTTGTTTTTTTTTTGTTTTGTTTACTATGAGTAACAAAAACGATTTGAATTTGAGACTACTTTTTTAAGTCCAACTCCAAATCATATGAGTGAATCACTTTTGGGCAATCGGATAGGTTTAGTGGTTAAGACCAGTTTTACACTAAATTACCTTTCTGACCCTTTTTCTACTCCTTTGAAACTTGAATTTGGAGTACAACCAAATCTTGATGATCGCTAAGGGTTCGACTTCGACCACTTGCACATGTCAAATCCGCGATTGTTTTTGGACAAATTTTTTAAAAACTGAATAACGAAACATTCACCAAACAACATGTTAATAACAACTCCAACATTAACTCATTCGCAGAATTAAAACTCACACCAAATAAAAAGATAGAACACTCTTAATCTAAGTCCTATCAAGACTCAATGACTCGTGTTTTGTTCAAGGCATTTGTAGAATAAAGCTGGTGCTGATCTTTCACTGCATCGGAAGAAGAAACACGGTTAGAACAAACGTAAAGCTTCACATGTGGGTAAATGTTAAAAAGGATTGCTATTTGATAGTGTAATTGAGTTACCTGCCGTTGCTGCTGATAGTTGCCATAGCCAGTGTAACCGCCATAGTAAGCATTAGGATCCTGAGGACGAGGAGGAGGAGCTGCATAACCATATGGTTCATAGCCCTGTGGCTGTGGAGGGTATCCGTAGTATCCACCACCGTTCCATTGGGCTTGTTCAGGCTGTGATCATAAATTTTTAAGTTATGATTTTGCTATGCTATGAATTTATCATATATAACTCTCCAGTTTTAAAGGTAGATATTTGAAAAAAAGTGAGAGAGAGAGTGAGAGATGAAACCGGTAACAAACAAACCTGCTTGTTAGGACTACGTCCCCACGAAAGACGGATGCTTTGTCCACCTAATTGTGTTCCATTCAACACCGAAAGTGCATGCTCTGCACACGCCCTGAAGCATGACGAAGAGAATAATGAAGTGTGTAACAAAAGAATGAAACGGGTTTGCATTCATGGCAAATGTCTCGTATGATTATTACACCTGTTGCCATATTGAACGAATCCACAACGCTTTCCTGGAGGTATTTTCACATGAACTAATTCCCCAAATTGACCAAAAACTGACTTTAATTCATCGTCTGTCACGCTAGCATCCAGAGCTCCAACAAATATCTGAAAGTAGAACGCATCAGGCTTTTCATTCGAGCAAAAAAAAATATCAAGGTAAAGATTTTGAGGAAAATAAAGCAAACTAACAACTCACGGTTGTGTTATTTGGATCGCTTTCTCCTGGATTTCCACCTTGGGTGTTCTGATACATAGCTGCAAATAACAGATGGGAGAACTAATGGGAGAAGGCTAAAGACTAATATGTTGCATAAAACCAATAGACTAAGTGAAACAACTATAAGGAAACTAAACTGAAGAACAAATAGATGTTAACTACAACGATTGCAAAGATCATTCACATCAACACTCAAGAAGATACAAGCAGAAAAACCAAACAAGATACAGCTAAAAGATCATGATCGTAAAGAGCCTGAAGTTAGCTAATTACTGATACACTTGTTTGAGCTCCTAGTGATCAACTTGGGGAACTATGCCTTGGCAAGGTTTAAGAGTATAAGAGAAGAAAAGTGTAATGAAAAGAAAGGAAAAAGACGTGCAGCACTGTCTACTTAGAGAAGAAGTATTAACTTGCATGTAAGGCTCAAAATAAAATACTTCTAGTTGATAAGTAAGGAACTGTAGGCTGATAAAGCCACTTGTATTTAACTTCTTCTGAAAACATAACCAACTGACCTAAATGAGGCCACACAATAAGGTGGAATCATTTTCAGCTGAAATCAGTTCCAGGCTCCCCCCAAAGAGAGCCACTTGTTCTCCTGCTTTAAGACAGCATGAGTTGATTTTTATAAGATTTTGGATGCTTTATGATATCAAAATTCACTTAACTGCAGAAAGGCGAGCACCAACTGAAAGAACAAGCTTAAGCAAACAGAAAGATCGCATAAACGAATAAATCCACAAGAAAAAACAATCAATTATCATGCTCAACAAAAAGCTACTCATGCCACCAACATACTCAATGCACACGATTCCTTAATGTAAAGCATACCTGGTTGCATTGTAAGAGGCTTCTTGTTGGCAGCCGGACCAATACGCATAGGCCTGGTCGAGCAGTATTGACCGTTCATTTCGCTCATGGCACGCATCTGCTCATTTTCATCCCCAAACCTGACAAAACCATAACCCTTTGACCGTCCAGTGGTCTTGTCAGTCACAACTTTTCCCCCCTTGACAGACGCATACACATTTGTAAACGTTTCTGTGAGCATGAAGTCAGTGACCTCAGGAGCCAGGTCGCCTACAAAAATAGTGTGTTCAGGCCCTTCGGTTTGGCGTCTCTCTCCAGCCCCGGCCTGAGCCCAGTTCAGCCTGAAGTTCTGTTCACTGTTCGGCATTAGAGTACCATTGCAAGTCTGCAAAACTCGCTCAGCTGCAGCATGGTTGGCAAACTCAATGAATCCATAACCTTCACACTGTCCGGTTTGCTTATTGCGAATCACTTTAACCGATTGAGCCTGGAACCACAAATACAACACCAAGCCTTCACTAAAAGCATACGTGAAAACAGGAAAAGAATTCACAAATACTGAAAGATTTCGGGGGAAAAAACAACAAAAGAATCAAGATTTCCGGCGCTGTGCTCATTCCCTAATCAATAGATATTAAAGAAACGAACAAGGGAAAATGTATTCCAATTTGGTGCTTTGGAAACAGGAAAATACTTGTCAATCTTCCACATGATGAGCAAAAGACTATTAACTAATAAAATAAAATGTTCTTGAATCGGATTTCACATGATGTATATCAAGACTACCTCGCCAGACTGAGCGAAGATGCTCATAATGTAGTTTTCGTCCATCCATGGCTGCAAGTCACCGATCCACAGCGAACGGATCTCACTATCGGATCCTGGATTCTGAGATCCAGCTCCGTAGTGCTGCTGCTGACCCGGTGACGGCGCTGACTGCTGATTCCATCCAGCCGGTGGCTGACCCTGTTGCTGCTGTTGCTGTTGCTGTTGCATCATCATCCACGACTGCTGCTGATGGTGATACGCCTGCTGGTCCGATGGTATCTGCCCTGCTCCGGCGGCGTTTGGCGGTGGCTGCTGCATCATGACGACGTAGAGAAAAAAACCTAAGAAAGGGGGATTTGTCGCTAATGCAAAAACACGATTTTCTCGGAGGAAGACCAAAATAAAAACGCACGTTATATTATTTATGATACAGTCTCTATATCGTAGTATGGGCTTCATATGGGCCCAATATTATAACTCTCAGCCCAGCCTATTAGTTGTGTTATACAGAAATTCCGTAAACCGGTTAGATATTTTGAACCGGCGACATGAGTAAATTCATAAAGAACAAATTTTGGACCGGTCCAATGTTCAATCTCATTTTTGGTTAATTCAGTTTGGTTTGGTTGGATTGGACTCATCGCTATTCTGTATTGTAACATGCACATCAAACCAAGATTTGTTGTATCTGTGACTAGTTCTTGATTCAGAGATATGAAGCTAGGTTAAGATTTGTTGTATAAATGATGAAGTTTCGGTTTTACAGTTGGATTTGTTCAGGTCACAGGATAACATATTGTTCTGGATCAAAGTTTGACAGAGTCACAACCTCAATTCCTCTTCCCTCTCCAGAGTATGATCTGTTCATCTTTGAACAAAATAGGAACACATGGAACCAGATCCTGCAATTTTGATCACATCACTAAGATCAATTCTAAAGAATCTGAGAGACAAGACAAGCAGACCCATTTAGAGTGTTTATACCTTTAGCTTCACACCGATTCGTTTGCAATCACTCATCCCAACATGAGTGCAATCTAGTCTCACAATCTCTTCTCTTTCAAATTCCTCCCTCACTCTTCCCACAACGTTAACATAGACACCATTCCTAGCTGAATCAAATACAAAATGCCAATGAAAAATGAGGAAAGCCTCTGAGGTGAACCAAGAACTCTGTGACGAATGTATTACTTACTAAGTTTCATTAAGGCAGGAGAATGAAGCCCGTGATTTCTCATCTCTTTGGTCTCTTCAAATGTTAACCCATCAGCGACATTCTTCACAAGTTTTGGGTATATCGGTGGATAAGGCTTCCACAACATGAGTGGTATGATGGGACGATTCTTCGGATCATAATTTCTTCCCCGGTACAAAACTAGAATGTTTATGTGTCTGTATACAATCTTCCCACCGGATTTTTCCTGTCAAGAACACAACTATTAGTAAGATCAGGAGGGGTACTTCCGAAAAATTAGTTCAACCGAAAAAAAAAAAAAACAGAGCTTTGTTCTTGAGCATTAAGAATAAACCTCAAGGTGGAAACATATGTTGTCCATGTCAAGAGTTGGTACTCCCAAGCATTTAATCCTCACTGCCTCGGCTTTCTTCCAATGGCAATGAATGTCATCTATCATATTGTGAGTGACTCCGCCTTTCCCTAATAACATCATAACAGCAACAACAATACTCTTAAGTCTTAACTCATTGATTGTCGAACTTTTAGAAGAATCCAACCACTTGAGGTATGTTTCCTTAGCGGGTCAGAGTATCACCAATCTCAAATTTGATTATGAAAGATCTCGAGAGTTAAGAATGAAAGTATCACAAAATGATGATTGAACAAGCTGCATAATCCTCACCCAATGATCACACAAATCTACAGAATGAAGGATGAACGGAAGTTCTTAATTCTGAAGCTGACCTATTCATCATCATCAATTGTTAAGCCTCTGAGTTTACAATGATTTATTACAGAAAGAAACTAAAGTCAAAGCTTAAAGCTTTAGCAAAAAGATTCATTATTTCAACTAAAGGTAAGATCAATATGAAGGTTTGGTTTGAGGAAGAAGGTTAATACCAAGATTAATCTGGCGTGAACAATCACTATGCCGATACCGTTCAACAAGCTCCGTCACTTCCTCCTCTGTCAAAGGCTCGCCGAGAACTCTTGCTCTCTCTTCCGCCCATTGGCTCTGCTCACTCTCCGTCGGAGCCGGCGCGGTAATCCCGGTCCATTTCCGGTCCAATCTACCCGGTCCGAATGGAGAAAACCGTTTCGGTTCACGGAATCCAATTGGTTCAATTGCCGGGTTGGTTTCTGAATACGAATACCTAAAATCGAAAGGGAGGTCTGAAGACACCGGCACCGTCGCATTATTCACCGGCTCCGACGACTGATCCTGCTGGGTCTTCTTCTTCTCTCTCGGTGGTTTAGTGGGTTTGGAGAGAGGCGAAAATGGAGGATCATAGTAGTCTGTAGATAGAAATCGAGCTCGGAGATTACACAACAACAAAAACGACTCTTTTGGCTCTTTTGCTAGAGTTATGAAGCTTCTGCGAATTGAAAGCATTCGGAAAAGAATCACTCTTGAGCTCTCTTTTGCTAATCACTTCTCGTAGGGTTTAATTTCGAAGCCAACAAAAGTTTTAACTCAACAAGACGTATAATTTCCTAATTTACATATTTGCCCAGAATTATGCAACTTTCCTGCTCATACCCCAATACTTATATTTCTATCGCAACAATCATTCACCAAAAGTATGACTCCAACTTTTGATAATTATCCAAAATTGAAGACAAATTAAGAATCTTCTTCTTTCAGGTTACATACTACAGCAGCAAAGTCATTTCTGTCTTTCAGATAATTTTTTCAAAGTTCTCATCTTTACATCTTCTTTGATCCTCAACCATGGATTCAAAAACATCCAACATATTATCCAAACCTTCATGATCTTCACCGATTTCCTTCATCGCATATACAATACTCTCTATTGTCGATAAACATCCCGCTCTTGGCTGTCTCCGAACTTCTCTGTACAAACTTGTACCTTCAATTTCCAGCTTCACATGGCCACACAAAAGCTTCAGCCATGGATTCTCAAGGTACATTCTTCTTGCCTTCGACCATGTCCCATCAAGAACAATCAGATTCCTTAGCTTCAAGTCTCTCTCTTCAAGATCATTGATCTTCACGGATGCTTCGCTCGGGAACAACAGTGCTGATCCAGCAGGAACCTCGAGCTCAAACTCTCGCTTCCCTTCCGAGAACTTTGTTACCACAAACCCTTTTGCCAAGACATCCATGGCGGCAGGAGAAGCCAATATTTGATCAAAACTAGGATCTTCCACATGGCTTTCGAGCATCAAAGAGTGCGAGACATTGCAGATAACACCTTGTTTCTTCATAGAGATTCTGATCAGATCCTCTGCTATACTTTCTTCACAAGAACCTATCTTCTCTATTTCCCGCGAATCCCAACAAGAAATTTCACCCGAATGTTGCGAAAAATTCAAACTTTCAGCAATTTTCAAGCTTCCATGATCAACAAGCACCAGATTCTTCTCCACAATGGCACTACCTAACTTTGAGCTATAAGCAATTTCCAAGGCGGCTCCATTCTCTACCCTATAATCAGAATCCGAACGACTCGTGCCAATCTTGCTGCAACCTGATCCAATGACCCTGATGACGAACTCAGCCTCGTCATGTACATCGAAAACGGTGGTCACACTAACATTCTGAAGCCCTAATCTAGCGATTCGAGTTGAATTAAGCGCGTGTTTTCTCTCGAGACTGTGTTGCAGGATAGTAACACTCACCTGGTTATCGAGACTCGGAGATCGCAACCGCTTACAGAGGCAGAGCTGGATGGGTTTAGCGCAAGAAGGGCAAGTGGGTCGCTTAGACTGCGACTCCATTTTTAGGGTTTTTGAAACCCTCAAGCCCTGACACCGTATACAATCGGCGAAGTTACTTCGAGACAGGATCAGCTGAGATCGGGCCACGACATGGCCCATCATCTGTCCTGATGAAATCACACACATTAGGAAGGAACCGAAAGTTCCAGTCTTTGCTACTACTTAAACTTCTTCTGTTCGAAGAAGATGAGATTTAAATCAGACCTGTTCAATTCCGATAAACCAAACTAAACCGAATTGAACATGACTAATGTTGCACTGTTTTTAGATATTCGAGAAAAAACTGTAACCGAAAGAAAGAAAAATCAATCAAAATGAAAATCACGTAGTATTTGCTTAGAAACAAAACCAAATTTGTGTGAATAGTCATTTGATTCCTATTTTGTATAGTCATTTAAACGAAGAGAAATGTTCAAGTTTTTCAAAAGATAAACGTTTAATTCCTATTTTGTGTAATCATATTCCAACCAATTACATAGTGTGTAGTTTCAGTAGCAACAAACCTGAGCATATATATTTACACAAACAGATTAACTAAAAGTTGTTGAGTTTTCAACGGTATTACATAAACTTTTTTTCCTAACAAACAGACATCTGAGGAAGAATAACAGTTGAATTTTCATGGTTCTAACAGTCCTCTGGTCTGTGGTATTTTGGGGGCAGCGATGGACATTGTTCGTTCATATGCGAGTATGGTTCCATTGTGTTATAACCAGGAAGTTCCATTCTGTATTTACCGAGAATCTGACAGAAAGGAAGCTTCACAATGTCATTGTCATTGCACCATTTCGGAAGACGACTTGCATTGTTCTCGAAAAAGTTTAGCATGTAAGCATCTTTGAGCTGCAAATTGAAATTTTAACACATAGAAGAGATTAATAAAACACTGTAACAAGAGCTTGCGGGAGGGAATGAAGGGAAAACAGAGACTACGTATTGGTTCTTACTGTGAATTCCGTGACTTGAATAGAGTTAGCAGATGAACCGAATAGGCCAGCTTCTTTGTACATTTCGAGGATAAAAGCGATGCACGAGGTTGATTTTCCATCGCTGTATATCCAATTGTCTTGTTCGGGTACTGTCAGTAATTCGTCAAAAGAGGATCCACGCTTCTCTACTTCGACAAGTACATCAGAAAGATCAAGACCCTGCAATTTAGACCATATTAGAGAAGAAGAGAACGTAGAAGGATAAGGAACACAGCGAAATTATAGAAGCAAAGAAGAATGCAGAATCATATACAGAAACCAAAGTAAACGAGTACAGAAGAATCAAATATTAGGACCATCACAAATGAGCATAAGCACTAAGTAAACATTGTCATCCATGAATCATGAAGATGTTTAGAAACTAGGGTGATTAAAACAATCGAACTAAAAAAGTTTTTTTTTTTATAAATGAAGAAGTAAGAGACCGAAAGGTATATAGAAAAAAGAATTACAAATTTTATACCTTTGTTCCAAGTCGCTTGTTCAAGGCTTCATTCCACATGTTAGCAGCATAATCAGGCTGCATTTTGCTCCAAACAGTCATGACAGAAGCAACCTCAGAAAAAAAAGATCAAATATATTCCAATTAGAAAGTGTATTCAATTCATCAAGATCAAAACTGGGAGAAATGGAAAAGATAAAAAAACCTACAATATGAGCATCTAGAGGAGGCGGATAGTTTTCACTGACGGTATCAATCCAGCTAAAAATTAAGTTGTGATATCCATATGGTTTTCCCTCCATACTGCGAGCATATTCCCACGCAGAAGTATTATTGAATTTAGCACGAACATCAGGATGCAACGGTAGCAAAGCGATCTGAGGATTCGAGTCATCCTTGGTTTGTTCAAACTCCCACCACTCCTCCCATGGTAATATCGCTATAACATCTTCTCCCTATGACCAAAAAAAGAAAAGAGTTTAACAAAAGAGGTCTTCTTGTAGTTAAAACTTAGCTTCAAGCCAGCACTTTGAAGTGTTGTTACCTTTTCGTTCTCATTTCCCGACTCACCAACCCATAGTTTCCCTTCAGAGTCTCTCAAGAAAACAGCAGAATGACCTGCATATGCCCCGCTCACCCATTTCTCAAGGGTCTCAAAACCACCCCACCGTCCACGAATCTTTGAAATAGCTAGTAGATCACCAGATTGGATTTGATCAGTTGTAACGTTTGTGACCCATGGTTCAGGACGAGGCTCAAATTTAGCTCCCATATGCTTCTCGAGAAATGCGAGATTAGAGCTCTCCCCCCAACCAGTATTGGTAAAGAGGGGAAAAACATCCCATAGTGCTTGAAGTGTTCCTAACATCCCAGCGTGCATAAGGAATATCGAAACACCTTTATTCTTAACCTGATCCAGTAAGTACTCAAAATGCATAAAAAAAAGTCATAGATATTAAATCCTAAACGGAGAAACCAAAAGAAATAGCAACGGATTTGAACAAAAGAAAACAACAGCTTACATATTCATACTCGGCTTTTCCATCCCACTCCGGGAATTCCACAGTATGCTGTCGCGAGATGAAGTACCAAGTCCATGTCACACGATATGGAGTTGCAAATACATAGAGATCCATGCAAGTCCAACTATGCGCCTTATCCGCCTTCATAAACACATAACAACGGAATAAAATTTGATTTTTAATCCATTAAAAGTTGCTTCTAATCCCCTGGAAAAGAGAGAAACTACAGTACTAACGATTCTTGATACGAATCAACAAAGAAACCGTCTTTGAAACTGGACTCTTACTCCAGTTTTAACCAAGCACATAAGATTCTCATGAAAATCGATTAAAACCCAAACTTGAGTAAGAACTAGGAGGCGTATTCTAGATATTACCCACCAGAGAAGAAGGTCAGATACAATCCTCAGTGTTCTCCTAATTTCCAGGATCCCAAAATTTCAAGACTTGACGGTCAGCAATTTTTAAGTTTTAATCATCAACTTCCCAATAGTCAAAATTGAAGAGGGCCCAGATACAAAAACTCCCATAAATCACTCAACAAAACGAGACAAAAATAAGCAACAGAACGATCACAGTGCACGAAGGAAACAAAATCGATTGAGTTTCTTTTTCAATTTCAAATTTCAATTTCAAATTTCAATTTGCATTTCACCTTAATGTGAAGCGTGCCTCCACCAAACTCGCTACCGGACTTGTTGTGAAACTCCAACCAAGCCTTGTTCTCATAGAAACAAGCCCCTTTCCACTCGACGCCATCTTTCCCTGGACTCGCCGTTCCGATGAAAGTAGGAAGCAGATCGGCGGCGCCGTAAAGGGAGTTGAGAATCGGCCACGAGACTTGCCTGGGCAAATGAGGAAGCAAGTCGCGAGGGTGAAACGGCGATTTCAACGATTCCGCGGTTGAAACGATTAGAATCAGTACAGCGATGGCGAACAAAGAGGACAGCGAAGAAGACGATGAGGAAGATGGAGACGCCATGACCGTTTTTTGGGTTCGATATCTCTCCACGATATTAAACAGAAATTTATTTATATATAAATAGATAATAACTTCCGTATAAAAGTGGCAAGTTTGATTATTTTGGAACCAAATCTACTAATTCATGACGCTGAGACATGTACAAATAATACATCTCAGATTCGCTTCTTTAACAAAAAAAAAAATAGATTTTCAAATTTAGTAAAAAAATTTAAAATTATGAGTGATTTGGAAAAGAAGAAAACATATATGTATTTGTGTTCGGTTTCTGAACATCCCATCACAAACTAGGATCCATCTCAACTAAAATAGTTTGTATTGTAACATATTTTTCGTACACATATTTACAGCTAAGATAATTTTAGCGTACACCACAACATAAAAAATTCACGAGAAGTTTGCCATGTTCGTTTTGATTCTCCATTCCTCATCCAATGTCATCATCTAATCTAATTACGTTGCGTCATTAAAAGATCTAACGTGTACATACTTGAAGTATGTTTCAATGGCGTACAAATTTAAAAGATACGTCGCCGTTTCTTCCTTTATAATTATACTCTCCAAATTTTAAAAATTACAACAAAAAAAACGTATTTTCAAAGCAATAAAATCAAATCTTCAATTAACATATGTAGGCGTTGAAGTGGTTATGTCCAGGGTTTCCCTTCTCTTCCACCGAACCGAACCAAATTTTTGATAAACCAAACTTCTAATTCGGTATAACATTAACCCGAACCGAAAATTTCAAATGCCCACTCTAGTTTCTAAGCGAAGTAACTAGAAACTTTGCAATATTCATCTGACTCTACAGAAGCATAACTGCATAAGCAAAACATTTCTTTAGATGTAAAATGTGGATTTTTATGATTCTTGATACATATAACAGAGATATTATCCGAACAAGATTTGTTTCTTCATATTCACAAATGCAATTCCTTTACTAGCCAGCCAATATTACAGACGATACAACACACACGAAACGAGTGAATTATATTGAGTATAAAATTAAAAAAGATTTGGTACCAGTTCTAAGTATCAGCTCCACTGGATGCATAAACAGAAGAAACACATGGGAACCAGTACCGGCGTTTACCATCTTTATGACCATCATCAATCATCGCAAGACCCTCCTGAAATAAGTATATCGAAAAACAAGAGTTTCAGTACCATTACATCACATGTACTGAAGAAACACCTAAATCCAGCTGAGGTAAATAGAGAGCAAAAGACGACATACTTCTAATAAAGTTTCGAGGGCATCTATAACTCGACCAGATGTCCATGAGTGTCGTCTTTGTACCTCTTCCACAGTCACAAAGCCTTGACCCTGAAATTCCTCAACCCATTTCAGCTATATTTATACTTTCAAGAGATGTTTTGGCTCTTCCTCTTTATGTGTTATTACTACCTGAGCCAACTCTATGATTTGGTTATGGTCTTTGTTTAACTCAGTGGGGACTGAACGGACAAGCTTTTTCTTGCCAACCGTTATAACTTCAAACCCGCTGCCCAGAACCTGAGGAAGTGTCAAGTCCAAGATATCAGCAAGAACAATTTTAACTTCTTCTTTTTTTTATATAAGAAAGATTACGAGAACACAATTAGGATAACCTTTAGCTTGCTAATAGCTCGAAGACAATCATCTTCAGTCACAGCTTCACGGTCTTTTTTTCTTCTCTGACGAAGATGGTTGCATAGCTCCTGTAAACTGATCAAACCTCCATTATGGGACCTTGTTAGCATGCAAACTTCAATTATCTGAACTCCTGTTCAATGGATTGACATGAGTGATAGAGAAGAATATAATCAAATTGGAAACAAGATGTTGTACACCTGTATTCAAAAATCAAAGCTAATACAATGAGCTTCATTAGTGATACAAGAAAGTCTAAAAACATACCCAATTCATAATAGAAGTCACCAATTCCTAGCAGCTCAGCCCAGAAACCCTTGTTCGAAGCTAGAGGATCTACTCCAACTTTAGCACACATTTCATGGAATTGAGCCCTAAAGGCGGGATTTTTACGAATATCGTTCTGCAACACACGCAAATCATTTCCTTTTCAGAACAATGTAACCACCAGTTCAACAACATGGTGCTCTTGAATCTTGATAAGCAAAACAAAGGCGCTGAAAACGAATCAGATTCAACTGGCTTAATCCATGATCTAAGAATTGGAATTACCCACGAGAGAAATTAAACATATAATGAACTGATCCTAGTAAAGTAATGACCTGAGCTGACCTTGTGTTTACGAGCGAATTCCTCAAGTTGCGATCGGAAAGTGGCGAGTTGTTCCTTCATGAGATCGGTGCGTAGCTTGGCAACATTTTCTCCCAGTAAACGGTATTGATCCTTAAAACATTGAAAACGATAAGTAGAGAGTGAGTGTGTGGTATCAATCACTATTGAACAAAGAGGCAAATACCACCAAAGAAAGTGACATCGGACGATCAAATCAGTGGGAACAAAATAAGAAAATTTCAAATTCGGAGTTAGAAGCAAAACAAACCCTAGCAGCCGCAGCTTTTTGCAATCCTCCGATACCTGGTCGTCGTCTCATCTTCTTTTTGATCTTCGGATTTTCTCCTTCACCACTGAGAATTGTCGGAAAAATCAAAGTCCAGGAAATTTAATAATTGTTCACCGTACAATTTAAATAAATAACGGGGATCAGTATTATCAAAAATATCAGAATGGCGCAGCGGAAGCGTGGTGGGCCCATAACCCACAGGTCCCAGGATCGAAACCTGGCTCTGATAATATCATTTTTTTTTTCCGTTTTACTACGTGGACCCAACTTGAAAGCCCACTTAATTTACCCAATAATATGGCCCAATTTGTTTGGGGCCGACTCATTAAAATGTTAAATGTTGGTTAAGTTTTTTCATACACTCTTTTGAGATTATTGCAATAAGAGAACTCGCTTCATTTACGAGTTAATTTTTGTTTGTTTTGAGTTATTCACAAAATGAGTTAATTTTTGTTTGTTTTGAGTTATTCACAAAAAAAAGAGATTCATAAGAGAAAATGTGGCTGTTAGTATTCTCTATATATTTAGTATATAACAACTCTCCACTGTGTGTCTGATGTCTGCCAATTCCAAAGCCTTTAAGAAAGTAAAAAACTGAGGCCAAAAATCCAAAAAAAAAACTCTGATCTAAAACTTTTCCTACGGAAAACTAGCTCTGCTCTCTGGCCTATGAAGCTGATACCCCTGTAGCTTCCTTGGGTATCAAGAATAGAAACAAAACGGGAATGTAAGTGCACAACACTTGAATGGCTAAGCCCATAAACATATTCTCAAAGGACCCTGAAGATATTCCCAGAAGTGAAGCCAATCCTGCGCCCACGAATGACCCGACTGTGTTTCCAAGGTTGTTTATCGACATAAACAGCGCAAACAGTGTTCCTTCGATCCCAGGAGGACATAGACGACCAGACAAGATCAAGAAAGGCATGAATCTGCGATTAAGTCAAAGCATCTTATATGAATTTTCAATTTCTTGAACGGATTGTTTCAGAGAGAATAGCGAAAGCAGCAACGTACTTGAGTTGATTGATGGCATCAGCTAGAGCTGATCCAAAGAGCACCATTGTCTTGTCTGATACTCCGTAAACCACATTTGCTCTAGATACTAGAACCATATCGAGGAGTATCGTTATAGACAGCCCGATGTGAGCAAACCTGTGATGATGTTTTTCTTGATTAGATATTACTAAAAGAAGGAAATATTGAGATCCAATGAAGTCTTGATGTGTGTGGGAAATAGTTTTAGACTTACAAGAGCGATTTGCGTAGAGTCATATTTGTCAGATAGCGGTTGTAGATAAAGGTTCCAAGCATGAGACCTAACCAACCAACAACACGGGCTGTTCCTAGGAAAGAAGCGTCCAATTGCAAGACCTCGGTTTGGTAATAGAACATGACAGTTGAGAGATTTGGTACAGTGATATGCGCGATGAAAAACCACGCCATCGGTCTGGAAAATCAGAGAAAAGTAAATGAGAAAGCAACACTTCAAGAAATTTTGAAACTGACTAATCAAGAAAGCCTGCATTATTACCTCAAAATGATCGGTTGCTTGAACGCACGGCATAAACCAAAAGTGGCTGCTTTCAGTGACTGGAACCACTGTGAAGCTAAAGACTTTGATTGCTTCTTCTGTGTCTCAGACTTTTCATAGGAAGCTGCTCTTTTTCTACCTTTCTTTTGCCCCTTCCTTCTTCTTGTATTGGACTTCTTTGTATTTTGATAGTTATCATTGCTCATCTTGCTTTTCTCTTCAAACTCGTCCGAATCCGACACCTCGGTCAATGGTTCATTGCTAGCAGGAATTTCTTGAACCAGAGCACATGATAGTAGTTGTAACGCTGGTAGTACAGTAAAAAGGAGGAATATTGTTTCTATCTTCAAGTTGGTTAAAGCATACCCTCCTAATAGGCTACCGCATATTCCTCCCACAGCCATAGCAAACCATGAGACAGACTGAAGATCTCCAGCAAACGAGGCCCTGATAAAACGATTAAAGGACAGCTCAACTAATGAATAAGAAGAACCTTGATTTCCTGATAAAATCAGTAAGAAAAACTGTGATCTAAGTGCGGATCCGAAACTGAAGAAGATTGAGTCTTACTTTTCAAGTCTTACTGCCTCAGCTATCATGGCATCTACCACAACATCAGCCATGGCTGATCCAAGATTCTGTACGGTCAAGAGAATCATCAGATACAGACTGGAGCTTCGCGAGGTTGAATCTAGACCAAGCAAGAGCCATGGCACAAGAGAGAGCACAGTCGATATCACCAAATACGGCGTCCTCTTTTTCCCTCCGATTGGGATGCAGTCTGAGATGATTCTACCAAAATCAAAAGAGAAAGAACATGTCATTGCTACTAAGCTCCTACTCTCTCTGTCATGTTAGCTTGAGTTATGTTTGATATATCGATCAAGCCTTGTAGTGTAACAATTATAAACTCTATTACATTTGACTCATTAGTATTCATGACGATTCATACCCATATAATGGTTTTACGCTCCATGGAAAGAAGGCTACAGAAAAGACGAACTGAGAAGCTGATGGTGATAACTGAAGCCTGTCTTTGAGCTGGTACGAAACAGCTGTCCACACGAACGATCTAAATCCCTATATACAAAAATCAGCAAACTAATTTGAGTAATGCATTTTCTATAGCTAATCCTAAATTTTTACAGGACTAATCGAAAAAAATATGCAATGAAGCAATCCGATCTCAACAATTTATGGTGATCGTCTGTTTAATTATCTACGAAAAGTCCAAAAGCTACTGGAAACACACGAAATCCTAAGAAAAACAGAGGAAAACGCGATAAATTTGGTCAAGTAACGTGTCGAAGCTTCCAATTAAAAAACATTCGTAAATCAGAAGCTTCTAATCCGCAATCGCATTTGTTTCATCAGACTACAATTTGGTGTAATTCGAGCGACATCGGAAAAATCGACTCTATCCGCAACGAGAACCAATCATCATTTCTGTTTTGGTTCAACGAGAATCGCCATTTTCAGATGAATTACCGGAAACAAAAGAAAAATCCAGAGATTGAAGCAGAGAACGAAACCTGAGTGAAGTAAATGAGGCAAACGAGCCATAGAAACGCGACGCCAAACGCCGATCGCAGCTGCTTCAACCAATGTATCATCTTATCGCAGAAGAATCAGACAAAACAGGTTTTTAGCTTCGTCGGATCATCAAATCTCATATGTCTCTTTCTCTTTTGTTCTTCCTTCTTTCTCGGGAAAAATTTGTTTTCTACTCCTTATAACGAATTTTCTGTCCCAGATTTATGGTTTCAATTTTTCGGTTGACTGACGCAAAGAATGACGACATGGATTTTTTCGTCTTTTCCTTTAACAAAAGCTTCTCAAGCATGAGACACGTTGTCGAACCTATAGCATTTAGACACGTCATCTGTAGGACCCATTCAACATCAACTGTATTTTATCTCCCCCTCACCGCCTTGTGAGACTAGTCTCTTCTTTGACTTTGACTTAGACTACATTTCTCAACACAAAAAAGGAAATGCAATCTTCTTATACAGTAATGTGTTTTGGGGAAGATCTATCTAAAGATACTAAGCTGCTCCCATATTAATATTATACAAATCCAAAATATTCATATTTCACAGTATCTATCTTCCCATTATTGCAACTTACAAAGACTTAAAAGAAAAAAAGGTATAAAGACTCTTTGAATTAGCAGTAAGAAGGTGCATATTGGGGTCGATACACAAAAGGTTTCACGGCATGAAAGTAACCGGAAGGGCGGTTATAAGTGAATTTGATCCCGGTATTGGCCTGGTTTAGGCGGTTGCAAGGCGTGTGGAAGCTGCTTATAGGCCTTGCAAGGCAAGCGTCCCAACGTTCGCTCTCTGGCATTGTCTCTGCTACTGTGTAGACACCTTTTGAGTTTGTGAAAGCTTGATAGTTCACAACTTCTCCAGATTTGGTTATGCAGAGAACCGCAACCTCAGCTCCTGTGAATATACACACAAGGAAGATTGAACAACAACAAAAACAACTCGAAAATGTATGTGAATGATCCTCCATTTGACAAAGACAATCTACTAGGAGAAAGAAGATGATATATGTCTTCAGCTTCAAAGTAAACACATAGAACCGAGTGGCTTCCTAAGGCAAGCATGAAACGAGGCATATCACAATCATTTCCACTACTAAAATCAGCAACTCCCAATTTTGAGTTTTCGACAACACAATTTGGAACATGAAGCAGAGTGGAAAAACTAGTAATACAATTGGATAAATACAAACAAAAAACTCAGCCGAATATACCAGGATAAACATACTTACTACAAAGTTGCAGACCATAATCACTTTCTACTTGATTCATGGCATTAAGAAAACAAATATGAATAAGAAAACTTGAAAAGATTTCACATAGAACCATAACATAATCTACAAAAAATTGCAGACTGAGACTCAGCATAGATATAATAGACTACTCTACAGAACCACATAATGTTCTTTGTGTCCATGATTTACAATTAAAAATTGCACTTAAGTGATTGTTCACATCAATTTGATGTGTGAGAAGAAACCCTATAAACAACTGCTATTGAAATAAATAATAATCACTCTCAAGAAATCCACCAGAACAATACCATACCAACACTCTTTCTCAAGAACCACTATTGACAAGTGAATCCAAGATTCTACACTGTTAAATCCAAAGAATTTCACAAAATCAGAACTTTTTTCTGGCTAAAGGGAGACTAACCTTCAAGAACATGATCTTCTGGTCCGATTGAAGAATCGGCACAGACATCGCATACAACTCTGCCGCGAATCTCGCCAGTCCACGCGTCGACACCAGAAGCTTCGAAGATCGCAATCATCACGAACAAAACCATCACGAGTTTACTCATCAGCGAATCCATAAAGGTAAAAAAAGCTCTAATCTTTTCTTCTTCTCTTCGCGCTTCTCCCCGAGACAAAAACACGACGGCTCAGGAGTCAGGACAGAACTAGTTACTGAAATGGCCGAAACACACCTACTTCTACATTTTGTCGGTTGTCCCTAAACCCTCTAAATGATAAAGAGAGTTGCATTAACTACATAAACGGCTGCGTTTTAATATAACTTTCTATTGTATCATTTTGATACAACTGATAACTTAAGGCTAAAACCGTGATTAACTAAAGAGTTTAAGCCTTGTAATATAATAAATTAGCATAAGTCTCTCCTTGTTCCCAAAAAGTATTACTTGCCTACTCTACACTGTAAATAAGGAACGTGTGGTTGACTAGTCGCTGCTTAATCCATCACGCTCCACAAGAAAACTCAGATTTCAAAACCAATCAATAGAAAAGAACCAAAGATTTGATTTTTATTTTTTCCCATTCGTATAGCTAATGTTCAATGCGGGTTCTAAATCCAGTTCGATCAATTACATCGTCTAGTTCTAAAAGTTCTGAAATTTGAAAAACAGGTTTAGCTTCTGCTCAATTTATCGATTTTGAATCGGTAAGCTTTTTTTGTGCGAATCCATTGTTTTTGATCTGTTCAGATTATTGGCTAGGGTTCTTTTAAGTTAGGGGAATTTGTGTTTTTGTTCTTATGAGATTTATCCTGAAAACCTTGATGAGATGTTGACCCATTTTCTGGGATTTACTTCTTTGTTGTTGAATATGACTAGTCAAGTTTAGAAATCAAGAATGTCGTAGTCATTAGGGTTTCGTTTTCCTCTTTTCCCCCTTTTCTCTCTCTGTAATTCTTGTGATTTCTCTCTTGCTTTTGATGGATAGAGATTGATTTTGATAGTAAAGTTGAATCGTTTTGTGATGATATTCGTAAAGAGAAACCAGTGGCATAAGAATGTTGTGATCCAAGCTCTTGTTTAAATGTGTCATGTCTAAGTATTTGTAAATAGCTTGGATGCTCTTCTTCCCAGCTTATGGCTAGATTTCGACATTTCTGCTGGATTTAAACCATTCTTTTGCAGTGCTTTGATTACATCTTTCTTTTCTTTTACATTAAATCATTGGATATTGATTGAAACTGGTATACATATAGCGTTCCTTCTCCTGTGTTACGCAGGTTCTTGAAAGTCGAGAGTTTAGTTATGGTGCAGTACACAATTGATTTCTTCCTCTAGGTTGTGCTTGCAACTAGCTTGTGAGGTGTTTGTGTCTATGGAATTCTCAGTTCCCTATTTCTACTTGAAAGTTTGCTAAGTTAGATACTTGAGCTACTTTCTTGGCATATACCCCAATTCGAAAACCATGAATTCTTCATTAAAAAAGCTGCAAAACTCTAGTGAAAATGTCATATTTCCTTGGTTTTCTGCTTTTTGATATGATAAGGTTACTAATTCTTCTAGAATGATGCTTTGTTTGCTTATTCAGATTTGATTTGAGACCCCTGAAGCCAAACAAAACTCAAGAAGTTATCCTCTAAGAGAGTCGCAGAGGCGAAAGAAAACAAACAAAATCACATAATGGTTCAGAAGCTTGAACTGATCAGAGGTGGAGGAGGATCGATAAAAATAGGAGCAACAGGAACAGTCGCAACACTAATGACTCGAGAGCTAAACTCCATGAAACAACCTTCACCTCAGACTCCCACATCGAGACCCATTAGAACAACAATCCCTGTCTCAGTAGACTGTGGCACATCTTCTTCCACTCCAAGAAGACAAAAAGCAAGAAAATCATCAGACGAAGCTAGCAGCAGCAACAACAATATTAACAATGTGAGAACACCAAAGGGTCACAATACCAAAAGCACTCATCAGCTTCCAATGCTTGGCTCTGATAATGTATCGTTGCAAGGAACCCCGAGAAGAGAGAAGAGAATGAACATTGTGGATATTGTGGATGTGAAATGCGGGNATCGTTGCAAGGAACCCCGAGAAGAGAGAAGAGAATGAACATTGTGGATATTGTGGATGTGAAATGCGGGAATCCAGATCGAGCTTGGGCTAATCCGATAACCAGTAGACTCAAGAAGCTTGGCTTCTCTAAACTCAGTGAGAGCATTGTTTGAAAGCTCTGCAAACTTTGCCTTGTCACATCCGGTTTGTATATCGGTATGAACCGGTTTAAACCAAATCACAATGTAATCTTTCTTTGTCAAACCCGACAATGTAATTGTAAACGGATCTTTTGCTCATTACATTCATTTAGTTTTTGGCATCTTTCTTTACCCCCAATACATAAAGACAGATGCGTTACATCTTTATTCGAAATTCCTAAGGGTTTTTATATCATTTTTTCCTGTTTTTTCTTTATGCTGAAAACAGAACAGTCAAACCCCACTGAAAATCGATTTGTCAACCCTGGATTGAATGCAATTTTTTTGGGATAAAAAGTAGTATTAATAAGTGAGCTATCATTTGTATATATTCTTCCTTCACCAACACATAAACTCAAGGATTATAATAACGCCAAATGATTTTAGAAACTAACGTTTTTAGATTAAACAAAATAACAGCAATTATTTTAGATCAATTTGATCAAACTCTCCCTAATGATTTAGTGACATTTATCATGCTATAAGAACATCTCCAACCCCACTCTATTTTCCACTCTAAACTCTATTTTAGAGTAAATTATTCTCCAACTCCACTCTATTTTCCACTCTAAAATAGAGTAAACCTATTTCTTACTCTATATTTAGAGTAACTCTATTTCTCATTCTATTTTAGAGTTGAACTTTTTTATTTATAAAATAGTCCTTTAACTTTTAAATCTTTTTATTTAAAACTAAAATAAATAATTATAA
>OVAY01000072.1:0-11254 GCA_900406395.1 Kernera saxatilis
AATTTTACAATGTTTTTTGGAAATTTATAATTTACTAGTGTTCTTTATTTTTATTTTTTTGCTCTATATATAAACTCTATTCTATAATACATTTTTAAGATAATTAATTTATTTAACAATAATTTTACATATGATTATTGATTGCCCCCGGTAAAATTTTTGGCTGNTGCCACTGTGTTTATATATATCACGATTACTATTATGTTCAGATTCTGTAGACGTATTTTGTTAGTGACACTTATTACTGTTTGCAACTGTAAGAGAAATAAATTTTGTTGCGCAATAGTGTGTAGAAATTGGTTTAGCCGATATAAACATTGTATTTGTAGATATGATTGATCAAAACAATCTTTGAAAAAGAATTGTTTCTGTATTATGTTTCTACTGCACCGTTAATTTCGTAAAAATCGCAGCGATACGTGTAATTTTTTTTTTATCTTACATGAGCGAACTGTTTATACCACTACATATTTGAAGCAAATTTTCTTTTTAGATAAATAAAGATAAACGTGACATATATTTAGCACAGTCAATTAATACTGATAATGGCGCTTGATTAAATTGAGATTTTTTTTTTTTTGATAAAGGGCTTTCAAATTAAAATGATTAAATTGAGATTTCGCTGGAAGATACTTACATAAATGCTCGTTACAAATTTACAACATTTTCTTCATATTTTTATTTCCGTCTAGAAATTTAACTGGTTTTTATTTTAGTTACGTTAACTGATTACATCGAGAATGATTAGTAAGTACTATAAAACATGTTTCTAGTTGAATATAATTTCAATGTAAATATGTAATTAAATGATTATGGTAAGTGACTAAATGGTTAAAAGTATGGGCAACGGAACTATCGTAGAGTGGTGACAAAATAATAAATAGACTAGAGATATTAATTTAAAGCGTCTGTTTCCACCGCTTAATTATCTTTATCTCGCACTTAACGGAAAAAAAAAAAGGACTATCAATTCCTGTTTTTTCCTCCCAAAAATTGAGAATAAATACAATATGAGTTTTTTTTTTGTCATATGCTATGAACAACCAAAACAATACATGAAAATGTTTATTTAATATTATTAAATTCATTCAGTGATATGGTCCTTACATACAATTGCATTTGTATAGTTTAGAGACCAGCCAGCGAACAAAGTTTGTACATCACAGTCTGTAAATAGCAATTCCACGGATTTAGCTAAGAAAAAAGGTAATATAAATTTTCAATTTAATTAAAACTGAAAAATTAATTGAAAAATGAAAACTTATATAACGGCTTCTTTTTATTTCTTAAAACACCAAACATATTTTTTTTGTTTTAACTTTTAATGTTAAAAACAGCAAATATTATTTCTCGCTCGTAAAGAACGAGGCCTGAAGAGTAAAGTATAAACGGATATGATCATTGAGGTCATTTTCTCTATTAAAATATGATCAAATAGCTTCGACTTTACATAATAATCATAATTAATTCCATTAGGTATATCCTCTAATATGTCTACTGTCTACCTACACATTTTATCTATTTTTAAATTAAATAAACAACTTATAATTAATTGAAATTAGATGCTCACCACCCGAATTAAATCCAGGAACCATCTATTTTTTTGTAAGTATGCATACATACACATATATATAATGTATCTTAGAAATTTGTGTCTCGATCAAGTATTTTAACATAAAGTTTTGTCTGCCGAAAATTTGTTAACATAATTTTGCTTTTGAAATTAAAATCGTTGAGAGTAAAAGAAAAGTCAACATCCAACTATTGTCGGAATCAAAACAGTAGCTGACAGCAAGGAAAACACGTGGCTTTGTTTCACACGTTTACCGGTTTGGCCTTACTGTAGTATGCGCTGTACAGTATCCGATCTCATAATCAATCCGATGGCTGTGATCTGCTTTAGCTATTTATTCTTAGCTTCACTCACCCGTAACAATAATAAATCAATTATTTCACCATCAATCAATAGTGGATAGAATTCGATATTGTTGAATCTGATTCTTTATAGTATGCGTAGTATTAACATACGAAAATTCTAACTTCACGAAGACGAATAAAAAAGAAAGATATTTTTAAAAATAGATTATTATATGAAGATAAATAAATAAATAAAAAGGTGAAAAAGTTATGGATCTAAGCAAGTTTGGAATATGATGAGCTGTGTTGAATCGCGTAAGTTTTATAGTGAGTACTGACGAATGATAAATTGAATAGTTATAAAGTAATTAGAGGTGGGTCCAAATTTTAAAAGACCACGTAACGCGCTTTTCATCACGTGATATGTCTACATTGTCTAGGGTCATTAGTACGTGTGTGTGTATCAAATATAATTATACGCTTTATTATATCTCCGTAATCATGACAATTTTACGGTAATCCCTATGCAACAAAAAATTACAGAAAAATAAAACTAGACATATATCCTTAATATATGTCATTTTTGTTGGTCTTATCAAAACTTAATATAACGGGTATTATATACTGTACTAATTAATTCTGAAAATTATGTAAATTTACGTAATTAACGATGCGACTCGGGAGAAAAAAAACGGCGTTACAACAAATCAATAGTCGGGTCATGACCCGTATGTTTGGACTGTGTACCGGGTCAGGCCATTGACCCGTCTGATTGTACACAGACAAACAAAACGATGTCGGATGAATAATCGGGTGGGACCCATTGTGGTCCAACTTCGTGTAATCGTATTAAAATAACCTTTTTAACCCTCTAGTCTTATTTGATTGAGGGAGACTGTGGCTCGGGTCCATTCAAATAAATAAAGCCTTGATACGTGTAATTGTGTAAACCTGAAAACGACATCGTATTCACAAAAAAAATCCGTATTATTTACCTCACCTAATGCCTTAAGTGAATTGCCCTCTTCGACCAAACGACAAACTTACACACAAAACAAAATCAATATGCGAGAGAAACAAAATCTTATTAATACACTAAAACATGAAGACACACTCAAATTTACCATCTTGACCCTTATATCGAATGAGGAAATTTCCGATTTCGAAAGGCATTGCTCTATTTTTCTTCCTCGGTAGTTAAACATGAACGATAGAGTTTCTAGTTTTCTTATGTTTCTTTAACATTTTGTGAATGATAGTTTTTTTTTTTTTTGGTTGAATGTTAAATTTTTTCTAATATTAAAAAATTGTGAATGAATGATAGTTTTAGATAAATAAATGGGCATATCACCAAAAAAGAGATTAGTACTGACTTGTTAAAACTTGCAGATGTTGACCGTTAACCTAAACACGCTTAACTTAATAATTTAAATAATAATTACCGACGAACATCGATCCAAATAATGTTTGGTTTTATTCCTAAGTGTAAAGATCCTATAAATTTCGCATTAATAATATTTCAATAAGTAGAATAATGGCAATCAGTTCCGCAGTTTGGCTACTAAACTTAGATTCATTTCCTTATTTATTTTCTCGTAATCAAAGGTTCCATTTACTTAACTTGGTATAACTGCCACTAAAAGCTGGACATCTAATTAAGCAAAAAATAATACTACATGGGTTATTTTTTTTATAATTGTATGTGGCTGTTTAATTTTATTTTTGAATGTAACCGATTAAACGTAGATACTGACCTAATACTCTTAACTGTTACCAACTACAATAAAATACCAATAAATTTCCCTACCAGCCAAAACAATGACAGAGGTACATCAACTACTCACAAATTACACATATATATGTATATATATATATATATAAGTATTAAGCAATAGAACTTTCTATTTTATTTTATATAGAATGTGCAAAATACATTTCATAAAAAAATCATTTTTTTTATCTAAAACAAAACTATCCTCGAACTTATGAATATTATACATGTCCGTGTGATAGCATTAATTAGTATACATTAAATTAGCATATCCGATTTATTTCCTGTCTGATATATATCAATGTATTTTGTTCAGCTAAAAAATGTGAAAATATGCATGTGAACGAAATTCCAAAAAAAAAAGAATATAAAAAGGGACACAAAAAGGAGAATTTAAATTGAAGAGTGTTCGCTCCTTGGAAGTGCAATGCACATGCGAGCCACGTAGATATATTTACAGTGTGTAGCATGTGGAATTTTCATGCACGTTGAGTTAATTGCCAACATCAGATTCATAAGAAATTGGATATTTTAGATGAAAAAAAGACAAGTTAAAAAGAAAAAAGATGTTTATTAAGATGAACGAATCTATTGTTAAAAGGCTAGCTAACTTTACTCTATTTAGTAACACAAGACACTAAGCAAATATAAAGAGTAAAGATCTGGCGGTGGTGGACGAGCGATGATTACAAGAGAATGATTTTCTACCTCGAAATAGCCCAGTCTTAATTTCCAGCCTTTGCTTTGTTCGTACGTTATAATTTTTGTGGGCAATGAAATTGATTTTAAAATTATAACAGTCAATAGACATTTGGAGCAATTAAGTTTTTTTTTCAACGAAATGGGTCCCCAAATAACACCAGCACACAAGACAGCTTTACTCCACTTCTTTTTTGTAGGAAAAAAAATATCTATTTGAGAAAATAATTTATGCATTATCTTTTTTATAATGGGTATTACAAGCATCATCATCAAATATTATTATAATTTTAGTTTTATTTATTATATCACATTCCTTAGGATTCTGTTCTGTAAAAGTCACATGATCCAACTTTTATATTGATCTTTTGCTTCCTCTGTTGGCAATCATTATCATCGCGAGGAACTGTTTTTCTTTTTTCGTTTTTTTGCACAAGCATGCTCACAGAAATTACAGTGGACACGCAGAGAAGATTTTGTGTAAATATTATTCCTTCTAAAATTTACGACAGGTTTACATTCCCGATACCATTCTTATTTGTTTCAGTTTATTCCATCTAAACTATTTTTTATTAACTCTTTGTATGACGAAAATAAAATAAAATAAAAGTAGAGGAATAGGGCCCGAGATTATAAACCTGAACTGAGGAGTTGGGCCATTCTCTTGTCATTATGCTTCTACTAAATCCCTCTTGTAATTAATTACTCAACTAATACTTGTCTCTCCCTGATTAGATAATACTATTAAGTATTTACCAATTTTATGGAACTTTCTTGTTCTGCCTGAAAACCAAAAGAAGAACGAACAATACTCAAATTCATTTTATCAGCATGTCCAATTGTCCATGGCCATCGCCATCTATTTAATTTGTTTACTCGATTTGTGGGAATATCTTAATAGAACATATTGTATTTAATTTGGGGATATTAAAGGATTTTATAAGTAAATGATTTTATGAACAAACAAAAGAGAGTAAAACATAATGTGTCTTTTCTTGGATGTGGCAGGACGCCTAAATTCAACGTACTTACTTTGATTATTAGTTAGCTATAATGATCATTATATATTCAATTTCCCTTTAATCAAATCTTGTCTTTGAAATATAATGAGTGTGTGTGTGTGTGAGAGAGAGAGAGAGAGAGAGAGAGAGAGAGAGAGAGAGAGAGAGAGAGAAAGAGATAGTAAAATCTTGTCTTTTTCCCATGATATAATCATGGTAGTTAAATGCATATAAATTAATTAGATAATTAGAATCCAAACTTGATTAATGACAAATCTTTAACCTAATTAAACCCATGATTTATCAAAACCGACGTTACCATGTGACCGGTTCGAACCAGTTGCATTAACATCATCACTCCATAGCCTCCAAGCACTATATGTATGATAAAAAAACAAATAAATTGGGTTGATCGTATACGGTATAAATCTTTTTCGGTAATTAAAGAATTTCGGACTTTTGATCTATAGTAACATTATCTTTAAAGTGCATAAAAATGTATATATCATTTATTTTCAGGCGAAAGCTTTTTAATTGTCTACGTAACACCGTGCATGATTCACAATATAGGTAAATAAACAAATTAAGAAAAAATATATGCGGGGAATCTGAAAATTTTAGTAACGAACATGTGCGTGTGACCTCGTCCGTTCGTACGTTGCAATTCCTCATAAGACAAAGAACAAAGAGAAACAGAGAAGACAAGTTAATTGGATTGCCCATTTTTAGTAACTGAAACCGAAACAAAGGCTATACATATACACACACACACATATATATATATTTCACTACAACACTCGTAGTCCGTGTCTTCATGTCCGAACCATCCTTCTTGGTGTTCTTTATATCCACCAATTTATTTAGGAAAAAAATGTTTTGAAAGAGAAATATATATGAACCAATTTGGACAAAAAACAAATTTTCGTGATTAAAGAAAAAAGATAGTATATTTGGTTTGTGGAGTTGTTTTAAATTCATTTTTTTGCTAGACAACTTCGTCTTCATGCAGACCAAATATTGCCAAAGAAACTTAGGTGGTCCAATTTTCAGAGTTAACCATATATGTACATCGAAACTCTGCGGAGAACAAATAATGAAGTGCAAGACCCACAAATTCATCATTTTTATAAATCTTATTTTGTTTTGTATGAATTGGCAATATTCTGAGTAGTTTGTGCCTTTTATCGTTCATCCATGGCCCCCTTTATTACTATCAATATTTTTCCCCACCCTTCTTATTTTTTTTATTGTTGCACTTTTTTAAGCAAGATTTTGGATGGATCCAAATTTATCTATCGTACGTGTAGTTTACACGCTAGTTTTAGTCTATCATCTATGCTATGGATATTTCCAAATTTTTATTATATGGAGAGTTTCTAAGATCAGGAGTTCGAATATACCAACGACGGAGAGGTAACAAATTTAACACGTTCTATTATCTGATCCTTAAAGATAACGAGTCTAAAACCTGAGACTTCCTGCTTACCTAAAAAATAGGCCTTAAATTCTACTCCCGACCCAAAGAATTGAATGACCCAACCACCAGCGTATTAGCTCTATCTTGGTAATGTAATTTTCCATAAAATATCTCTAATTTTTGTCTGTACTTTTGTTTTGCTTGGATTCAAGAATACTATGTAGCTTGTTTGCCAACAGTTTTACATTGCAGTAGTTAAGAAAAAAACTCAAAGTACGTCCTTGATTTGCAACGTCTTGAAGTCCAGCTTCAGTTCAATCTAAAGAACAGCATCTCTTACTAGATGAAATTCACCACTAAACTATCAATTTTTTTATTATTATATAAGAAAAAACACCCAAAATTTCTAACCTTTCAACCAAGATATAAGAGGGAAAAAGTCATGCTGTTAAAAAACCAAAGTAACATCAAAGAGATGAGAGCTCAAATGGGTCCTCGTTAGATTTTTTATTTCTTTTGTGTAATGATAATAATAAGATACAATCATACGAATAAGTGTGTGAAAAAGAGAAAATGTGAAGAGAATGATGAGCAGGTATGGAGAGAATTGTACTGTATACTGCACACACTTTTCAAGTGCACGTTTGTGTGGTGTCGCTGTCCTTCACCAAACTCCGTTTCAACCTAACCAAACCATAAAAATCGGTTATCACGTGATTAACCAACGGTTTTATTTTGTAACTGAATCACGTGACAACATCTGGTCTCCTCCATCCCAACCGGACCGAACCGGTTATGTCCAGAGACGGAGGGTGACTAGTTTGGGTTGGGTTTTACAAATTTGAAATTAAACCGAGTGAATGATAAAGCCTAGCCCCACCAAGTGACTTAATGTTCTCAATAAGCGTTAATTATAGGCCTTGTTGTTTGGGCCCATAAAAAGCCTTACGAAAGTTGGTATATATCTCGATAAACTATTTCTAACTAGACTTTTCTTCGGTGTGCCTATATAAAGCTTAGCCCAATTTAGCGCATATATCGTTTGAAAAACTACTGTTAAAAGGAAATTTCATAGTAGCAAAAAAAAATTCAAAACATAATATTATTTTGACTGGTCAAATAAAATAAAAAATTTATAATAAAAACTGAATTCGAAAAAATAAGTTTACGCTTTATCATTAGATTTTTACTATTGAACCATCACCACTTAGTTAACAACCAAATAATTATTATATATACGTTTTCATTCACACGACCATAATTCATACATGGAAAGGTAGGGTAACTCGGTTAAACCGAACTTAATCTTACAAAACCATATTTAAAGTTCGGTTTAAAACTTTAGATCGATTAATATTGGAGAAGTTTAGATCAAATATACGTGAAATGACTAGCAACACCCTAGTAAAAAACAATTTGAGCTATCTACGTGCTTTTTGGCATTCAAATTTACTTTACAAAATTTTATAGTAAAGAGATTTATTCCCTATGACAAATATATATTATCAAAAACACCAAAGATATCCAACCAAACTAAATTCAAGTTTGGTTGAGTTTTAATATCCACGTGTCATTTTCATGAATAACAGCTAAGCCAATTCCTAATTTAAGTCTAGAACCAAAATTGCTCACCCCTACCGGTCACATACTACCCGACGATTATTCTTTAAAAACCCAAACAATGATTTTCAATCGATAAGACATGCAAGAAATCCAAAAACTAATAGAGAAATGAATGAAAAAAAAAAAAAAAAAAATTGACAACCATTATCTCAATTGCCAACCAAAGTGACATTTCTTACCTTCCTCAGTTCCTCCTCAGTCTTTGATTCTCCCCCTCAAAAAGTTTCTGACCTTTAAATAAAAAAGTTGGTATAAAGACATGCAATCAGTGAAGCAGACCTATTTCTGTATTATGACTTTTCACGGGGTTTTTTCCATTTATTCGTTTTCTTTCCTTTTTTTTACATCAATCAAAAAAGAAGAAGGCATTAGTAATCACATTATATCGAGTTTCGAGAGTTCTACTTTTTAAAGTTTATATGCATTTTTTGTAAACAATATGCAATATACTAGTTTGAATCAAGGTGATAACGCACATTAATATCTCTAGCACAAACCTCTAAGATACAAGTTTCTTGATCAGTTTTATATACATCTATATTGGAGACTTTCTATGTGGCTCTAAATTTTTCAAACCTAAGGTTTATACTGTATATATGCTTTTAACTGATGGAGAAATGGTTTCGTAAGATGATAGAGATCAAAGTATTCACAGGTTAATGAGAGACTTGACTGTGGATTTTGGTTTGTGTAAATGTATATCACTCGTTTGATAAACTTTTTTTTTTTGCTAAACAAAAAAAAGTTAACTTCATTAATCCAAATCAAATTCCACCATCCGTCTTATCATCCCGTAACCAATCCGGTACAAAATTTACAAGCCAAATCCAAAGGTAAAAAAAAAAAACAATACGTTTCTTATTTAAGTGTACCATGTTTATTAAAACCTTCTTTATAAATAGGTTGAAAAACGGAACCAACCTTTTATTTGTTTTAGTGGTCAGAAATTCTTAGTGATGTTCGAACATTTCGAGTTTCAAATCGGTCTCGGTCATGTTAAGTTGTGGTTTAGCTTGATGAAAAAAAGAATATATTAAACCCATCCAAATATCCAATAGTAGCTAGTTCAACTAGATAGAAGAGGATTGATTTGTTAAGATGGGAGTACGAAGCTAAAACTATGATATACTCTCAATTTAACATTTGACCCAAAAAAAAAAAAACTATGATATACTCGTTACATCTATTATTAACACACTGGTGTTAAACTAAAAACAGAAATAAAAGTTTTGATTAAAAAAATTGTTATAACCAATATATATATGTAAAAGAATAAGACTATACTCGAGGGACGAGACAAAAAAGGCCGCTGGTTTCAGTTTTCCATACACATATGCACCCACCGGAATTAGCCCCTAAGCGTAATACTTTTTTTTTTTTTTGAAACTAAAGCGTAATACTTTTAATATTTTCTCTCTCATTTTCAAAATTTCAAATCAAACTCTATGATGCATATGATTACATGAACTTCTCTGCACGTTGCTCTTGTTGAAATAAATAAAGCTGCAAGTATCCTTGGTATACTATACATGAATACATTATCATAGATTAAAATCACTAGAAAAAACAAAAATTTAAGGAGCGCGAGAATAAAATCGAAGCAAGGGAGTTTTAACGGGAACCATGTCCATGACCATGTGTGAAGAATCCAAAGTCAACGAGAAATGGTCAACGATAATAATTGACTTTCTTTTATCGAAGCACTACAAATAGCACAGAGACATACAACCACGACAATTCTTTAATTTTTCTCTAATAAACACCCAATTCTATAGTAACTTTTAAATTTATCTTTATTTATCGTAAAAAAAAAAGAGTTTGGAGTAGAGGTGTGTAGAATGATCAGAAGTTAAGGGCAAAAAAGGAAAGTTCAGAGTTCCGTGATTGGATCGATGGCTCCCAATGGGCTTCCCTTCGCTGTCCTTTCAAAGAATCTTCTCAACATTTTTCTGTCAACAAAAAAAAAAACTAATTAAGTTTCTGTGTCTAATTATATTTCTTGTAACTATCTATACGAATCCTAAAATCTCATATAATTCCAATTCTAAATTATATACACACATAATATCCATGTCATTCCAAGTGGCAGTACAGTGTTCGTACATATAGAAAAGGACATATAGATATTTATGTATACACTGATGAATATGTATCTCTTTTTTTTTTAATGGAGTGATTTATAAAGTAGACAAAATGTTAGAGCATTTGCAGATATCGTATTTCTGTGGGGTTTAGGATGGAGAGAGGGTCATTTTCCTAAATACATATATAACTTTTAGAAAGTATTGTAACATTTTCTCTCCCTAAGTGCATTTCCTTTTCAAATACTTACAATCTTATGTGTAACTAAAAACAGGTAGCTGAGAATTCCATATCTATCAAGTATTTGTCAAAAAATAATCAAACAAAAATCAATTGAAAAAGTATATGAAATGTACTTTGAATCCAAATCACTTAATATGATAGACAATGGTAATTGCGTGTACCATGTTTGCGTTGCACAATGCGGCACTGCTTTTTAATATATATTGTTTTGTTGAAAAAATCGCATTGCATATAAATAATTAAATAACTTTTAGATTTTATTATGATGAACTATTAAAAAATAACTCGCTAATTATCAGTTTGACCATAATTACTTCGTATTGACCTTATTAAACAGTTCCCATATGCTTTCTTTCCACACCTACAAAACTACTTATGCCGCCGCAACTATTCGAATTTATAGTTGTATTTATTGTCTTTGATTAGAATAATAAGATAAGATACAATTGTATATTGTCTCTCTAAAAGTATCACGCAATTCCTTACTGTAAAAGAAAATGCTGTACTTTACAATAGTACTTAATAAATGATAAATTAGATTTTTTTTTTTTTTTTTTTTTT